>CAUYTI010140720.1:0-15610 GCA_963575145.1 Galago senegalensis | reverse complement strand
CATTACAGCTCACAGCAACCTCCAACTCCTGGGCTCAAGCGAGTCTCTTGCCTCCGCCTCCCAAGTAGCTGGGACCACAGGTGCCCGCCACAACACCCAGCTATTTTTTGGTTGCAGCCGTCATTGTTGTTTGGCGGGTCCGGGCTGGGGATTCGAACCCACCACCTTAGGTGTATGTGGCTGGCGCCTTAGCCAGTTGAGCTATAGGCGCCAAGCCTATATGATTATTCTTAAGACTGATCTATCAACACATAGAATCTTCCATGATAGAAAACACCAGGCACAAAAATTCATGTACATCTGATGATAGTCACTATTTAAGGTATTATGTTGGACATTTTTGTCGCAGTCTTTCCTAAAACTTGTACTAAATCTAGGTATGGGCTCGGCACCTGTGGCTAAGTGGCTAAGGCGCCAGCCACATACACCTAAGGTGGCAAGTTCAGATCCAGCCCTGTCCCGCCAAACAACAATGACGGCTGCAACCAAAAAATAGCCGGGCATTGTGGCGGGCGCCTGTGGTCCCAGCTACTTGGGAAGCGGAGGCAAGAGACTCGCTTGAGCCCAGGAGTTGGAGGTTGCTGTGAGCTGTGATGCCATGGCACTCTACCCAGGGGGACAGCTTGAGGCTCTGTCTCAAAAAATAAATAAATAAATAAATAAATCTAGGTATGTATCCTCTCATTGAGTGCCTTGTTAGACTTCATGCAAGGGTATAATCAAATTTTAATCATCTAATTAAAATTTTAATTATCTCATGGATAAATTCCAAGTTGTCCTTTTTGTTTTCATTTTTATGTAAAAAGGCAATAATTTAACAGTAATTTATATTTATTTGTGAATGTAAGTTATCATTTTCATGCATGAAATTTGCCTTCTAAATACTTTTATTTAAGCAACTGCTAATTGCTTTTCCTGAAGAAATAAGATTTGACTATAGGATTCATATATAAATAATCACAGGTTGAACATTCAGGCAAAATGTCTTGTGGTATTGGATATCTCAGTTATTTTCAGTTATTTTCCTTTTGTGATGTTTAGAAGGATACATTCCTACAATCTTACTGGCTAGCCCTCTTTCACTTAAAACGGAAAGACTAAGTACTGTGGTAAAAAGTAGGCTTTGAGATCTTACATTGTACCTTTATGAGTTTTTGTATTCAAGCTTTTAAGACGTTTTTTGTGGCATTTTCCTTTGTTTTGTGTTTACTGAAAACCCACTATACAAAGTCAGACAGTTGAGTTCATGAACTCATCCTAGAAAAAGTACTACGTATCTCATTGCTGAATATCACTAGGTCATCTTTGAAGTGCTCCCCTGGCCATCTGTTGACCACAGTGATCCTCAGAAATGAAGTGTGCAGTGATTTTTCTAGGATCAGTCCACGAACTTAATTATCCAACCTCATATATCCAATGCTGGGCACTGAGTAGAGACTGCACGTATAAGTGCATAGTGTCCTTAGGAACTTAGAATGTAACTGAAGGAGAAAGGATTTACACACATAAACAACCTACACGCATGGAGCAAGAAAGTAAGAAAATGCCAGAACTTAAGCTCTGAGTAGTGCAGGATTGACAATAATGAAATCTCTGAAGTGACTGGCTCAGAATTCATAAATGGCTTCCTACAGGAGCTAGGAACAGAGTTGTGGCTTGAAGTTGAAGAAAGTAGAAAGGAAGTGCTGACTCAGCAAACAGTTAAATATTAAAATTACATGAGTGAGGGGCAATGAAAATATCCAGAAAAAATTATCTTATTGTAAGAATTTAAGATTGGATAGATAAGCTGAAATGGTGTCAGAGACTTAAACTTGAGACAATATATAGTTATTAAAGTATTTGGCGTGTAATTTTTAAGGAAATGCTAACTTTGTGTATTTGTATGTATTTCAGGAAAGAGAAAAACCAATGAAATGATCACAACTTTAGCCAAGAAGCAGAAGACCGACGTCAGTACTGAACATCCACCCTTTTATTATAACATCCACAGACACAGTATTAAAGGGATGAATATGCCAAAGTAAGACAGCCGGTGAATGGCAGAGGGTATATTTTGTATTTTAATAATATTGTGATTTAAGTAAAAATACAAGATCCTAATTATATGTTTTCCTTTCTTCCTTGCAGGTTAAAAAAGTTTCTGTGCTATCTATCTCAAGCAGGCTTTCGTGTAAGCCGAACTCATTTTGACCCCATGGGTGTCCGCACAGATGCACCTCTGATGCAGTTTAAATCTATCCTTTTAAAGTACAGTACGCCCACCTACACTGGAGGTCAGTCAGAGGGCCATGTCCAGTCAGCTCCTGAAGATACAGTGGCTGACAGGGTGGAAATGTCCGTGAATGACAAAGCAGAAGCAAGTGGCTGCGGAAGGTGGTAAAGGTGTCTGCACAGACGGCCTAATCATTCTCTGTACCAACGCAAGTTCTTTTTCTATTTTCCCATTCAGTGGTGTAAAAATAAAAAACAGTATTGTTTTCATTCAGAAAATTAGCGGTTTCTAACTTAGCTGGTTTGGGAGCTTTGCTTTTCAGGCTTTTCTTATTTTAAAGAAATTTAAAAATTTTAATGGAACCATATTATATGAAGCCAAGTTTCTGAGATCACCCTACTGTTTAATAATTTGGAATTTTTTCACATGTGAAGTGTTTGGAATTCTATGTCCATCATGGAAGCCGTCTTTTGCTCTTCTTAACCATATCCCTAGTTAAACTGGTTCATGCGGTTTGTTGTTTTGTTTATAGTGCACAAAATGAAGGTAAAGCCTATGAAAATCACTCAGAATACAAAGGAAGAACAGTGTTTTTCTAGGTCACTTATGTATTTTTTAGAAATCATACTTTTCCCCACATTGATCTTTTAATTTATTACTGGCTTTTGAGAAACTAAAAACTTGCTTCAGATAGAAATACGTTGCTTTTTACCTTTGAGGTCTTGATGACTAAACTTTAAGATTTCCTCAAAATAAATCAAGACTGTTGTTCTAATGCAATAATTGTTCACAAGCACTGAAATCCTAAGGAGGAAAGATCTTGTTATAAATTAAATAGGTCGGGTGATCTCAGGTTCCTCCTCAGTTTATGCACGTACCATATTCATTTGCTTGGTGGTACTACCTCTCAGAAGTAAAACTTGTCACCTTATTAAGTGAGAGTTTTTGGTTTTTGAGTTTTTTGTTGGTTTCTTTTGTTTGGTTTTTTGGGTTGTGCGAGTGTATATAAATTTTTTGTGTAAGTAGCCCAGGCTAACGTAACTATAAAAAACAGTTGAAAAAAAAATTGTGTTTCCATTAATGAATATCATTCTTGCTTCATTTAAATTTAAAATTTTGTATGAAAGGATTTGGTGTAAAGTTTAGGGTTTTATCTCAAAGACTTAATCCATTTACCCTAAAGTATTTCTTGGGGGACATGACATTTTACAACATTAAAGCTGAAGTGGGGCTCAGTGCCTGTAGCTCAAGCTGCTAAGGCACCAGCCACATTCACTAGAGCTGGTGGGTTCGAATCCAGCCTGGGCCTGCCAAACACAACAACTACAACCAAAAAATAGCCGGGCATTGTGGCAGGCACCTGTAGTCCCACCTACTTGGGAGACTGAGGCAACAGAATCACTTAAGCCCAGGAGTTGGAGATTGCTGTAAGCTGTGATGCCGTGGCACTCTACCCAGGGTGACAGCTTGAGGCTCTGTCTCAAAAAAAATAAAAAAATAAAGCTGAAATGGGAGTGCAGGGTGCAGTTATAATTGAAAGGTTTAAATACACTACGTAAGCATGACATAACAGTACAAAAATCTAGGGGATGTCAGTTATGTGAACATAGAATATTAATTTAGCAGAAATAAGGAAAATCTCTCTGTTATTACAATATATTCCCAAGAGAATTTTTTCCTTTCTGCAGTTAATCATACATGTTCAGTAAACCATAGGAATGGCAAAGGGCAAGTTAGTTTCTACAATAACCATAAAAAAAATTCCACTCTATAATTCTTTTCAGTTAAAAGTTTAATTACAGGGGCAGCACCCGTGGTTCCATGGGTAGGGTGCTGGCCCCATATACCAAGGGTGGCAGGTTCAAACCCAGCCCTGGCTAAACTGCAATAAAAAAATAACCAGGCATTGTGGTAGGTGCCTATAGTCCCAGCTACTTGGGAGGTTGAGGCAAGAGAATTGCCTAAGCCCAAGAGATGGAGGTTGCTGTGAGCTGTGATGTCACGACACTCTACCAAGGGTGACAAAGTGAGACTCTGTCTCTTAAAAAAAAAAAGTTTAATTACAAGTGAGCACAAAAAAATAAAGTTGTTAGTTACTTTTTTGTTTGTATAATTAAAAATTACTATCCAGGAGATAAACCAGAACTCAGATTACCTGATTTAATATGTATTATTCAATTGAATAACAGTCTCAAATTTTGCTAAATGCTTATCAGAATGAAATATATTGATCAATGAAGAGGTAGGTTTAATGCCTTGGAGCCTAATGTAATACAGCAACACAAATTACTATTATCTATAATATGTAGCTGGGTGCAGTGGCTCACGCCTGTAATCCTAGCACTCTGGGAGGCTGAGGCAGGTGATTTGCTTGAGCTCAGGAGTTCAAGACCAGCCTAAGCAAGAGTGAGACCCTATCCCTAAAAATAGCCTGGTGTTGTGGCAGGTGCCTATAGTCCCAGTTAGTAGGGAGGCTGAAGCAAGAAGATCACTTGAGCCCAAGAGTTTGAGGTTGCTGTAAGCTATGCTGCCAGAGCACTCTACCAAGGACAACAAAGTGAGTTTCGGTCTCCAATAAATTAATTAATAAAATGTATATGTATATTAATTTCACATATAAAGGTAGATATTTTTTAAAGAAAAGTTTCCTAGGAAATAGTTTGGAACTCTGTGATATAATACATCAATCTAAAACTGAAATGACTAAAAATTCCATCTAGTTCTGGCTCAGCGCCTGTGGCTCAAGCAGCTAAGGCACCAGCCACATACACCTGAGCTGGCGGGTTCGAATCCAGCCCGGGCCTGCCAAACAACAATGACGGCTACAACCAAAAAATAGCCGGGCATTGTGGCGGGCACCTGTGATCCCAGCTACTTGGGAGGTAGAGGCAGGAGACTTGCTTGAGCCCAGGAGTTGGAGGTTGCTGTGAGCTGTGATGCCATGGCACTCTACCCAGGGGGACAACTTGAGGCTCTGTCTCAAAAAAAAAAAAAAAAAAATTTTCCATCTAGTTCTATATTAGCAGCCTTGTTCCCATTAAAGTAGTAATTTGAGACACTGCAAATGTTAACTACATCATAAAGTGACCTCATTTGTGTCCCTCCATCGAAATTTGGTAAACAAAAGAAACCAGTTCAGGAAACCTGTGTTGACTCTGCTAGTTATGTACCTTAGTAATATACTCAGGAAATGGAAGAAGTAACTAAGAGAGATGGCTTAGGGGACCACAGTGGTGGACTTGAGTCACAACTCATTTATCATACTGATTTCCATTCAGACTCCACTCTCAATAAATTGTGTGATGTTCTGACTTCCTCAAATTAGAGCCAAAGAGAAATTCAGAAATTCCAGAAGATCTAGAAATTTCTTTCTGCATTACATAATGGCTCCGGTAAATTGCCACAGATTTCTTTGTAGAAGGTGAAGATATATATAATGCATATTTGTTACGTTATGTCAGAGTTCTTTCTCAGAGGGCTCCAGGAATAGAGTTAAATAGGGCATGAGAACTGTGTGGGGGCTCGGTAATGGGATAGCTCCAGGCAGACCTATAGTTTTCAGTTAGGTGAATTAAATAGGACCATGGACATTATTCATTTTGATTCTTTAGATCATATGATCAATTACCCAAGGCCAAAACTTGTGTTTTACTGATTATGCTCTCCTACTGCTTGTTACAGTAACCATGCCCAACTTTCCCATCTAGCATTTAAGTGAACGATTTTGTCTCTGACATACAATCTTGACAATGCCCACTGAATAAACTGAAGCATCTCCCAGTGGCACATCTGGCCTACAACACACTAGAAAGCTTTTCAAGACTGCTGGTGCTCTGCTCACTCGTGCTTTCTCAAAGTCTTGGTAAAGGCAGTCAACTAGATTCTCATGAGTATCTAATAATATGGATGACACATATTAAATCCTATCCAACATTCCCCCTCATCTGTCTTGGATTTGCTTTCTCTGCATTACCAAGGAATTTCTTTTATTTTTTGAGACGGAGCCTCATGCTATCCCCCTGGGTAGAGTGCCATGGCATTACAGCTCACAGCAACCTCCAACTCCTAGGTGCAAGCAAGTCTCCTTCCTCAGCCTCCCAAGTAGCTAGGACTACAGGCGCCCACCACAACGCCTGGCCATTTTTTGGTTTCAGCCATCATTGTTGTTTGGCGGGCCTGGGCTGGGGATTCGAACCTGCCACCTTAGGTGTATGTGGCTGGCGCCTTAGCCACTTGAGCCACAGGCACCGAGCCACCAAGGAATTTCTAACATACTACCTCCAACTTAGATGAGCCTTGCTGAGTCAAAATGTCTTTCAACCAAATAAAAAGGACTATTTCAAGTGGTTTAAGCTGATGCTTGAGCTGGAATCTCTTCTATAGGTATACCTATATTGATAACTTGACACAATTTAAAATTATTATTTCCTTCAAGGTCCTACATACTCAGAAACTGTTTTCCATGGCTGTTCTCTACATAGCAATAGACAGTACAACCTCTATCATTGATCACCTCCCTACCACCAATTCCTTAAGTTGACCTAATTTTCATAGACTGGACACACATTATGTGCTCAATGGAAATCTGACCTCTATATTTTGACCACCTCCATAGGGTATACCTTGACCACTTGTGACACACAATATTAATTTACCTTCTGTAAATTGACTAGTTGAGTCTGCTCTCTACCAAAGGGTACAAAGTATGGGCTGTATTTTTTTGTTTATTATAAGTTCTTTATTTATATTCTTTATAAGTTGCATTTTTTCTTTATTATAAGTTCTTTATTCATGTTGTATTATTACCACATGTTGGATTAGGCCTAATGTCCTATTGTTTATCATACATTGCAGAAGATTGTTTTCAACATGAAAGACTGTTGTGAATTGTAGGTAAATCGTACAACTGCTGAAAAAAATTATAGTTAATTGAAACTTAGTGGCCCAAAGGAAAGAACTCAAAGAGCTAACATCGAAAGAAAAGGTTGATCTCCTGGAAAGCAACAGCCAAAGAAACAAGGAGGAACATTTTGGTGTTAGCAAGACTACCATGAACAAAATCCCAAAATGTAAACATGAGTATTTGGAGAGATATGGTAGGGCAGACACCTACAGCAAAAAAGAACAACTTCCTTCAATGAAGTCAATGAAGCCACATTAAGCTGATTCAAACAAGTGAAGGAAGTTAACACTTGAATCTCAGGGTAGATAATTCAAGAAGTTACCCAAAAATTTGCACAGAGGCTATGCCTGTGGCTCAGTGGGTAGGGCACCAGCCCCGTATACTGAGGGTGGCAGGTTCAAACCCGGCCCCAGCCAAATTGCAACAAAAAATAGCCAGGTGTTGTGGTGGGCACCTGTGCTCCCAGCTACTCGGGAGGCTGAGGCAGGAGAATCGCCTAAGCCCAAGAGCTGGGGGTTGCTGTGAGCTGTGATGCCATGACACTCTACCGAGGGCAACAAAGTGAGACTCTGCCTCTTTAAAAAAAATTTTGTTTTGCACAGAAATTGAGGGTGGCAGATTTCCAAGCATCAGGTGGCTGGCTTGAGAAACGTAAACTGTGACACAAAATCTCCAGAAAGTTTTGTATGGTGAATCCAGTGAAGTTCCAGTAGAAATGGGAGAGGTTCAAGTTTTTGGAATTCTCCAGCGACTTTAAATATGATATCTTTAATGCCAGTGAGTATACACTATTTTTCAAGGTGATGCATGACAAGACCCTCGTCATGAAAGGTGACAAATATAAGAGCCAAAAAGTTTACAAAGAACATTTCACCATTCTGCTTTGCACTAGTTCAACTGGAGAGAAACTCAAACCTTAGTGACTGGTAAATCAATAAAACCACATGCATTCAAGAAGTTGAAGAGGCCAGGCACAATGACTCACACCTAGAATCCTAGCACTCTGGGAGGCCAAGGTTTGTGGATTGCCTGAGCTCACATGTCCAAGACTAGCCTGAGCAAGAGCAAGACTCCATTGCTAAAAATAGCCAGGCGTTGTGACAAGTACCTGTAGTCTCAGCTACTCGGAAGGCTCAGGCAAGAGAATCACTTGAGCCCAAAAGTTTGAGGCTGAGGGCAACAAAGCAAGACTCTTATCTATAAAAAAAAAAAAAAAAAAAAAAAAAAACCTGACGCCCAAAGACTTCCTCATCACTTGAGATCAAACAAATGAGCATGAATAACTGGTATCCTATTTGAGGAGTGGGTAGAGGGTATCAATCTAAAAATGAAGAAACAGACTATTCTACTGACAGCCAACTGTCCTGGTCACCCGCAAGTGAATTGTCTCACAAATATGACACTGAAATTTCTACTTCCAAACACAACCTCAAAAAAAATACGGCCAGCTGCAGTAGCTTACACCTGTAATCCTAGCATTCTGGGGGGCAGAGGCAGGTGGATTCCTTGAGCTCAGGAGTTCAAAAGCAGCCTAAGCAAGAATGAGACCCCATCTCTAAAAAAACAGCCAGATGTGTGGCAGACACATATAGACCCAGCTACTCAGGAGGCTGAGACAAGAGAATCACTTAAGCCCAAAGTTTGAGGTTGCTGTGAGCTGTGACACCATGGCATTCTACCAAGGGTGACAAAGTAAGACTCTGTTTCAAAAAAAAAAAAAAAATTCCAATCTTTCAGCTGGGCTTATTCAAGAACCTGAAGCCCAAAGACTTCCCCATCATTTGGCAGTGCCTCACTCCCATAATCCTAGCACTCCGGAGGTTGAGGTTGACAATATCCCTTGAGCTTAGGAGTTGGAGACCAGCCTGAGCAAGAGTGAGACCCCATCTCTACCAAAAATAGAAAAAAAATAGCTGGGCATTGTGGGCATCTAATCTCAGCTACTTTGGAGGCTGTGCCAGGAGGATCACTTGAAATCAACAGTTTGAGGTTGCTGGAAGCTAGGCTGATGCCATGGCACTCTAGCCTGGGCAACAGAATGAGAGTCCGTCAAAAAAAAAAAAAATTAATGTCTGGGCACGGTGGCTCACAACTGTTACCCTAGCACTCTGGGAGGCTAAGGTGGGTAGATTGCTTGAGTTCAAGACAATCTTGAGCAAGAGTGAGACCTCATCTCTATTAAAAACACAAAAACTAGCTGGCATTGTGGTGGGCACCTGTAGTCCCAGCTTCTTGGGAGGCTAAGGGAAGATCACTTGAGCTCAAGAGTTTGAGGTTGCTGCAAGCTGTGACACCACAGCACTCTACCTGGGGCAACAGAATGAGACTCTATCTCAAAAAGAAAAAAGAAAGAAATCCAAACTCTTGACCAAGTATCATCAAAACATTTAAGTGGCCGGGCATGGTGGCTCCTATAATCCTAGTGTTCTGGGAGGCCCAAGACAGATGGATTGCTTGAGCTCAGAAGTTCTGGCTCAGTGCTTGTAGCTCAGTGAGTAGGGCACCAGCCACATACACAGAGGCTGGCAGGTTCAAGCCCAGAATGGGCCAGCTAAACAACGACAACTCCAACCAAAAAATAGCCCGAGCATATGGCAGACATCTGTAGTCCCAGCTACTCAGGAGGCTGAGGCAAGAGAATCGCTTAAGCCCAAGACTTTAAGGTTGCTGTGAGCTGTGACACCATAGCACTCTACCAAGGGTGACACAGCAAGACTCTGTCTCAAAAACAAAAAGAAGAAGTTCAAGGCTATCCTGAATAAGAGCAAGACCCCATCTCTAAAAATAGCTGGGCATTGTAGTAGATGCCAATAGCTCCAGCTACTTGGGAGGCTGAAGCAAGATAATTGCTTGAGCCCAAGAGTTTTAAGTTGCTATGAGCTGTGACGCCATGGCACTCTACTGAGGGTGACAAAGTGAGACTCTATCTCTAAAAAAAAAAAGTTTAAGTGCACTACTGAGGACAGCTCCTGCAGTGGGTCAGTACTAAAACACAAACCTGTGGAAGCAACTTCACCTGCTGCACCAGTTAATGCTCTGGATGCTGTCCTCTGCATCAGTTTTGCTTGGAATAACATTCAGCCAGAAATGACACAGAAGTGTTTTCAAGAAAGTTCAGTTGGGGATGGGCACAGTGGCTCACACTTGTATTTTAACACTGCGAGGCCCAGACATGGTGGATTACTTGAACTCAGGAGTTTGAGACCAACCTGAGCAAGAGCAAGACCCCATCTCTACTAAAAATAGAAAAATTAGGCAGACATTGTGGCAGGCACTTGTTAAGTCCCACCTACTTGGGAAAGTGAGGCAGGAGGATGACTTGAGCCCAAGAGTTTGAGGTTGCTGTGAGCTAAGATGATGCCATGGCACTGAACGCAAGGGCAATGAGAGTGAGACTCATCTCAAAAAATAAATTTGGATTTGTCACAACCTGAGAGCACAATGTCACCAAACCAGAAGTCCCATCTCCCATGGCAGAATGTGAGGGAGTAGGTTTTGAAGGTTTTGTTGCAGTGGATGACATGATGGCAACCTGTGACAAACCCAGCCCAGAACCTGACCAATCCAAGCAATGTTGACCTAAGTACAAACAGTATAAAAGTGCATGAAGCAGCTGGTGAAGTAGAAGAAGGCACTGAGGTAGTGAGGATGACACCTAAACTGCAGACTCCAAAAGAAGAGGATGGGCCCGGCGCCTGTGGCTCAAGTGGCTAAGGCGCCAGCCACATACACCTGAGCTGGCAGGTTCGAATCCAGCCCGAGCCCACCAAAGAATAATGACAGCTGCAACCAAAAAATAGCCAGGCATTGTGGCAGGTGCCTGGAGTCCCAGCTTCTTGGGAGGTGGAGGCAGGAGAATTGCTTGAGCCCAGGAGTTGGAGGTTGCTGTGAGCTATGATGCCATAGCACTCTACCCAGGGGGATAGCTTGAGGCTCTGTCTCAAAAAAAAAAAAAAAAAAAAGAAGAAGAAGAAGAGGAGGATGTCAGCCATCTGATAATGCAGTTGAAGTCATTTGCGGTGGAAAAATGTTCAGGTGTAGCCAGTGTTCTGCTTATGTTTGTAATAAGAATAAGAAACAGCTGGGCGTGGAGTCTCACACCTGTAATCCCAGCACTCTGGGAGGCTTAGGCAGGTGGATTGCCTGAGCTTACTCTGTCACCCTGGGTAGAGAGCCTTCCCATCATAGCTCACAGCAACCTCAAACTCTTGGGCTCAAGTGATCCTCGTGCCTCAGCCTCCTGAGTAGCTGGGACTACAGGCACCTGCCACAATGCCTGGCTAGTTTGGAGGTATTTTTTTCTTCTTTTTAGTAGAAATGGGGTCTTCTCCTGCTCACACTGGTCCCTAACCTCCTGAGCTCATGCAATCCACCCACCTTGGCCTCCCAGAGTGCTAGGATTACAGGTGTGAGCCACTGCACCTGGCCTTCATCCAAAACTTTCTACAAGTCTTAGTCCAATTCTCAAAATATTGCTCTTTCCTGACCGAGTGTCTCCAGTCTCACAATACCCAACAAATAGGGATTCAGTTAGTTTGTGGATCAAACTGTTTTCCAGCTGTCTCAGCCTGTAAGTTATAAGGGAGGCTGGAAAAGTGAACATCTCACAATTTCAGTCTCCATAAGAGTTTGTTTCTTCATCATTAGGAAAGGGAATTCCCCAAGTGCAGGACGAAGTTGCAATGCAAAGGATGAACAACTAAAGACAGTGTCTCACTTGTCTACAGTGCCTCATAACCATAAGATCCCCTTCTCTGCTGCCACTCTTTCCCATTCTACAAGAACCACCCCTCTTCCAGCCCAAAGAGCTTTTCCTAGCTCTCCTGAGAAAATGATATGACTTTTAATGTTAAAATGTGAGTAAATCATAAATGAGTTATCCCAAAGCTGCAAAGTTCTTCAACCTAATCTTATGTGAGTGAAGTGAACCAAGAAGATGGAATTTTAGATTGAGTAGGCCCAGGAATAAAATTTACCAACTAAAGACATTTCCTAGTTAGTGGAGTATTAATCATAATAGTTCATATTTATATGAAACATAGTACTACACAGTGCTGTTTATACGTAAATTATATAACCTATAATAGTAGTTTGAAACTCCCCTTTATAAAATTAATAAAGGGTGGAACTGTGGTAGGGGTCTGAACTCCGCAAATCGGCATAGTTAAAATATGTACACACAGAAGGTGCTAAAAGATGTATACGCATTTTAAGAAAGGAAAAAAATTATTAAAATTGCAATACCCGATACCAGTAACAAAAGATGAATACGAGTCACTTCTTATAATTGCAGGTGTCAAACATAACTTGAGTATTACGATGTTTTTGGTTTTTTGCTTTTTTTTGAGACAGTCTCACTTTGTTGCCCCCAGTGGAGTGCTGTGGCATCACAGCTCACAGCAACCTCAAACTCTTGAGTCTCTTGCCTCAGACCCCAAGTAGCTGAGACTACAGGCACCCACCACAACACGGGGCTACTTTTAGAGACAAAGTCTTGTTCTGGCTCAGGCTGGTCTCGAACCTGTGAGCTTAGGCAATCCACCCACCTTGGCCTCCCAAAGTGCTAGGATTGAGTATTACGATTTTAATACAATTTTTTTTCCTTTCTTATAATGTGTATGTATTTTTTGGCACCCTCTGTATAAAACTAGCCAATGTTCCCTGAGCTTTATTCATTGCTCACTTAGATAATAGAAGCTATGTTTTCTTTTAGTAATTATATAGTTTCAGGTCTTATACTTAAGTCTTTATTCTGAGTTGATTCTTGTATACAGTGACAGGAGTCCAGTTTTATTCTTTTCCATGTGGACATCCATTTTTTTCCAACACCATTTATTAAAGATACAGTCCTTGCTCCACTGTGTGTTCTTAGAACCTTTGTCAAAAATGAATGGACCATAAATTTGTGAATTTATTTCTGGGCTATTTTATTCCATTAGTTTATCTGTCTGTTTTTACGTTTTGATTACTATAGCTTTATAGCGTATTTTGAAATCAGGTAGTGTGACAACTCCAGCTTTGTTCTTTTTGCTCAAAAATGCTTTTGTTATTCAGGACTTTGTGCAGTTCCTTACAAATTTTCGGGTTTTCTTTTCCTGTGAAAGATGCCATTTTCACAGGGATCACTTTTGGTAATATGGATATTTTAACAATACTAATTCTTCCAACCCACAAACATGGCATATCCTCCCGTCTGTCTTTCTTCTCCTTCATTAATGTTTCATAGTTTTCAGTGTACAGATCTTTCATTTCCTTGTTTAAATTTATTCCTAGTATATTTTTTGTGATGTCATTATACATAGGTTTTCTTAATTTCTTTTTTGATGGCTCATTGATAGAAACAGCTCGTTTCTGTAGATTGATGTTATATCATGTAATATTATTGAATTTATTAGTTCTGAGTCTTTAAAATCTTCTACATGTAAGATCATGTCATCTGCAGAGACAATTTTCCTTCTTCCTTTCCAATGTGAATGCTCTTGCTTCCTTTTTCTTGCGTAATTGCTCTGGCTAAGACTTCCAGTACCATGTTGAAGAAACATGGTGAGGGCGAGCCTCTTTGTCTTGCTTCTGCTCTTAAAAGCTTCCAGTTTTTCATCACCGAATGTGATTGACGTTAGATGTGGGCTCCATTAGTTTTATCTATTAGTTTCACGCTCTTAATGTCTTGATAATTTTGTCTGGATTCTCCTATTTCAATTGTTTTGTATATAAGGCTATGGTCTGTTGACTGGCGGACCCAACTGCAAATTGGTCAGGTAGAGTGTAACTTTTTTTCAAACATTTTTGTTGGCCTCTCTTGGACAAATCTTACAATGTTCTACCCGTAGTCATTAGGTCTAAACCTCA
The DNA here is from genome assembly GCA_963575145.1 of Galago senegalensis. Lineage (NCBI taxonomy): Eukaryota > Metazoa > Chordata > Mammalia > Primates > Galagidae > Galago > Galago senegalensis. Next base: position 1,643 of record CAUYTI010140720.1, on the reverse strand, counting down.
TCGCCAGCATTGTGGGGATTTTCTGTAGGAAGAGAACAGGGTCATCCCATCATTCAATGTTGCCTGGTATCCCCAGGCCTCACACAGCTCGGATTAATTTTCTGGAGACAATCAAATTACCCTTCTGCTGGAAGATGAAGAAGGGATCCTCATGCAGTGGTGAGGTATGGTTCTGTGGATACAAACCATTAACCTATCTCATTTTCATGCCCATTTTTCACCCTTGTCTTGCTAGTTATCTCTAATTGTTGGGAATTTCATGGATGTTTCTGACAAGAACTTGTGTACTACTTATTGGCATCCTCTTTATAAACACTTAGCATTTAAACACTTAGTTACCATTGACTTTTCATGTCCTATGTGAAAATATCTAATCCTCCAATGTGTTAACATCTGCTATCTCCACAAGTGCAAGAGAAAAATTTCTCTATTTTTTTACTGCCTTTTTAATTTCAGTCACCCTAGTTGGTGTGACGTAGCATCTTGTGTTTTGATTTGCAATTCTCTAGTGACTAGCTAGCCCTGTTGAGTGTATCTTCATGTATACATTGGCCATTTGTATATCTTCTTTGCTGAAATGTCTATTCGGAGCGTTTGCTCATTTAGGAAATTGGTTGCTTTTTTATTGTTGAGCTGTTGAAATACTCTGGATACAAGTCCCTTATCGGATACATGATTTGAAACTTTCTCTCCTTATGTGGATTGTCTTTTCACTTTGTTGTTGTTGTTGCAGTATCGGCCAGGGCCGGGTTCAAACCTGCCACCCTCGGTATATGGGACCAGCGCCCTACTCCCTGAGTCACTCGGGCCGCCCTCTTTTCACTATTTTGTTTGGTGTCCTTTTAAGTGCAGATGTTAATTGTGAAGTCTAATTATCTGCTGCCACTAGTGCTTTTCATGTCATAGCTAAGAAAGCCTTTCTTACTGCAAGGTCATGAAGATTTACTCAGTTTTTCTTCTAAGAGTTTTATGCTTTTAGAGCTTACATTTTGGTCCTTGATCCATGATGAGGTAGTTTTTATATATGGTGTGAGGTGGGGGGAGAGTCCAAATTCATTCTTTCACATGTGGGTATCCAGAACTATTTCTTGAAAAGGCTTATTTTTCCCCCACTTGAATTGCACCCTTACCAAATTGACCATAAATGTGAAGGTTTCTATCTGTACTCCCAATTCAGTTGCACTTACCTTACCTGTAAGATAACCCTATCTCACCTGCTGTACATTTACAGTAAGTTTTCAAATCACAAAGTGTGAGTCCTCCAATTTTGTTTTTTCAAGATTGTTTTAGCTGGCTTGGCACCTGTGGCTCAAGCGGCTAAGGCACCAGCCACATATACCTAAGGTGGCAGGTTCGAATCCAGCCTGGGCCCACCAAACAACAACAATGGATGCAACCAAAAAATAGCCAGGCATCGTGGCGGGCACCTGTGCTCTCAGCTACTTGGGAGGCTGAGGCAGGAGACTCGCTTGAGCCCAGCAGTTGGAGGTTGCTGTGAGCAGTGAAGCCATAGCACTCTACCCAGGGGGATAGCTTGAGGCTCTGTCTCAAAAAAAAAAAAGATTGTTTTAGCTAATCTGAGGTCCTTTCCAATCACATATAAATTTTAGGATGATCTTGTCAAGTTCTGAACAAAGCAGCTA
>CAUYTI010140719.1:0-11849 GCA_963575145.1 Galago senegalensis | reverse complement strand
GTCCCCCTGGGTAGAGTGCCGTGGCATTACAGCTCACAGCAACCTCCAACTCCTGGGCTCAAGCGAGTCTCCTGCCTCCGCCTCCCAAGTAGCTGGGACCACAGGCGCCCGCCACAATGCCCGGCTGTTTTTTGGTTGCAGCCATTATTGTTGTTTGGCGGGTCCAGGCTGGGGATTCGAACCCGCCATCTTAGGTGTACGTGGCTGGCACCTTAGCCAGTTGAGCTATAGGCGCTGAGCCTACTCCTAAATTTTTAAATACAAATACATTTGCATTCAAATAAGTACTAATCCCAGCTTTATTATATTTGCTGTATGCATCTGCGATTTTAAAAATGAACACAGGAGAAACATAATCACTTCCCTACATGTCATCTTAGACGTAGACTACTTAAGGAAACATTAGTATTTTCATATAAGGATTGACCTTTCACTTCCATACTGAGATGCTATTCTCTCTCTAATAATCATTTGGATTTCTTAATTTTATACAAGAAAAATTGCATTTAAGATTATATCGAACTTTACAAAGAAAGATTTAAAAATTAAAAGAAACAGATTTAACTGATGATACATGTATCTATTGTCGGCATCGGTTACCCCATCAGTGTCATAGCCTTTGTTTGCATTTGAATACATGCATAAGATAAATACTGACGAAAGTCATTTCAATAATTTGTCCAAATGTTCACAAAACTGTGAGGTTAAGAGTCAGTACCCTGATAAATTCCAAGATGCTGGTTCGTTTTATAATCAAAAGCAATTCTGTTTCTCCAGAACGCTGAACACTCAGATATAAAGCAAGAGCCAATTATTACTCATAAAGCAGGAAGCCATGAATCTTTATACCAGTCTCCACTCTCTGCGGTGTAACCAAAACCTTTTCATATTTTTCAGCAATTCTAGTCTTAAAATATATTCCACCATTAGTGAGAGCAAGACTGTTATTAATTCAGGAAATATTATCTAATAGCCCAAAACTAACAAGCAATGAGCTCGGTAAATCTATATTTTTAAAAGTTCATAGTATCTCATGATTAAGCAAATATTAAAATTTACTTTATCCAGCAAAGGGTTCTTGTGTTTAAGTATTCTATTTGATATTCTGTATGGATAATTCACTCTTCATTTACCTTACCTACCTCACTATGCTCTCTGCTCGCCTTATATCCATTCAATTTTCTCTTAGGAAAAAAAAAAAAACCCACCACCACCAACTTCTAGGTATAGAATAAATACCATTGATTAACTCTGTGGGTTTTTCATTTCCACACCATAGTTTCTGATTTTCGTGTCAACATTCTTTTCCCAAAACAATTCTCCCTTGCTAAGTGTAATTTGGGTAGCCATTTAGAGAGGACATCAAAATTCACCTTTTCTTACCCTCTCATTTCTTTATTCTCACATCCTTTTCAAATAGTCACACTGCTACAAAAAAAAGGCACAATTTATGTCTGTAGTAACATGACTTTTCTTAGAAAAAGAGAAATCAGTTAGCAAAGGGTCCATTATCAGTAGGGTAAAAAACAAAAATAATAAAAACAGTCTCATTGAAGGAAATCCCGCATCACTGGGCACTGTACTCAGTCTTGCAAACTTGTCTTAACTTATGTCTTAACACCGACAGTAAAGGTAAAGAACTGGATTATGCAGTAGTTCTCCATTTCAAACAGGAATACCCATGTTTGACTCCTGCCATGCAAAGACAGCCAGAGAACATGCGAAAGCTAGGCCACCGTCAATGGGCTACTGTGACACCATTGCACGTGGGTGGCACCGCAGGACTGGGGTATCCCCCTGGACACGAGTTCTCATTCTTATTAACTTCCACTTGAGATTGAAATCCACTCACTGTTGTAGCCACTGCTGCCGCTAGCCTCTGCCGGCGCCGAGTTGTGCTGAACTGGCCCTTCGTAGGTGGCCCTTCCTGACAGTGAATGGGAGAAAAGAAAGGGGAGAAAACACAGGATGGGGGAGGGAGAGGATGGGACATGGGGGGTGAAAGATAATCAGACAAGGGAGAGGGAGAGTTTTTAAACTGAAGTTGACTTCTCTTAAATCTTAGCTTTGAAAAGAGCTCAACGAGACATTCATGCTGCCAGAAATGTTCATCATTCTCATGGCAGGGAACTCAAACACCTGAAGTCAGTTCTCTGAATAGAACTCCTACCCCCAAATAAGATGAAGAATTATGAATTGATGAATACTGTGGTTTTAAGGTAAAATAAATATGTACACTGTCTTTTTCATGGGATGGCATGTTATATAAAATCAAAAGGCATTTTGTAAATGATAGCAGACAAAAAATGAGTTCGGGGCAGTGCCTGTGGCTCAAAGGAGTAGGGTGCTGACCCCATATGCTGGGGGTGGCGGGTTCAAACTCAGCCCTGGCCAAAAAAAAAAAAAAAAAGAGTTCAGGAAAAATTAATTAAATAATGTGAGAAGGCTAAAATGAATAGGTTATAATGAACAGGCTTCTTTCTAGGTAGAATTTTTTATTTCTTTTTCTTTTTTTGAGACGGAGCCTCAAGCTATCCCCCTGGGTAGAGTGGCATCACGCTCACAGCAACCTCCAACTCCTGGGCTCAAGCGAGTCTCCTGCCTCAGCCTCCCAAGTAGCTGGGACCATAGGCGCCCGCCACAACGCCTGGCCATTTTTTGGTTGCAGCCATCATTGTTGTTTGGCGGGCCTGGGCTGGATTCGAACCTGCCACCTTAGGTGTATGTGGCTGGCGCCTTAGCCGCTTGAGCCACAGGTGCTGAGCCAGAATTTTTTATTTCTTACTAAGAAAAGAAAGCAAGGGGAAGGCTATCAGGGTTCTTAACTCCTCACTTAATCCCCTACTCTGTATCTGACACGCTGGGGCTCAATATCAGGGATATTCAAGTGTTGGGATTTTCAAGTTGAAGTATTTTCTAAGGAAGAAGCCAGTCTCCATTGGGGAAGGAAAAGCCCCCTCAAGTTCCCCAACGTGTGGGGACAATGCATATAAAAATCAACCATGAAAAACTAAAAGCACAAGTTGCATGTAATGATGGACACCTAGGCGTAAACCCATAGAAGACTCCTAGCGCCTTCTTTCCATTTCCCCTGCTCTTTTTGGTGAATCATTAAGGGATAATGATATTTCCTTCTAACCATTCAACTCCGCCTCCATCTGACAGGCCCTGCCTCTTCAAGGTTATGAGCAAAAATTTCATTTCCAATTAACTGAGATATACTTTCTCAGAATCATTAAACAGTCCAGATTCAAAACTCAGAATTATTGCTTTAGTCTTTTTCAAATACAGAAAAATATTTTAAATTCTTATATCTCTAATTCTCTCTAAATTTTCCAAATTATGTTCATATTTCTCCTCCATCTTCACAGATCTTCTGCATACGTGTATGTCTATGTTTGTCATACATACATGCATGTATAATATGTTTTCCACAGAAAGTTTTCTATACCAAATCTGTTCCAATTAATGCAATAAAAGAAAGAAGAACTTATTTTTAAACTGCAGTATAATTTGAGCATCTGTGAGATCCAGGACAGACACACATCAATGACATCAGATCACTTATCTGTTAATACAGACTTCCTACTATTCCTCAGCCTTTCAACATCCAGGGACCTAGTGTTTAACTTGTTCTATTAGCATCAGAGGAAATCTAGCAGCTCTTTCTTTCTATAGCAAACCTTTTAAAACCATGCCCTCTTGCCCTCCTCTGCCTCATTTAAATATAGCCAACCTGTTACTGCATAACGACACTGAGGCTTTATTACAATTATAAAGTTTTAAGTTTGAGAGACAAGAAGTCCTTTTCCTAAATGGTAATCCCCACAGAACCTTCTAGAACAATCACTGGCTTCATGAGTTACATGACTGATTTCTGGGGACAACTTCTTAATGGCTTCTAACAGAAATATGGCCACGTGGGTACAGAATTTAACCTTCACATTCAAATCGATAGCAGAATCTAACCTATGCAAGACTAAGAAATCAAGGTCTAACATAACATATTCTTCATTTTCACTTTCCTGAGGTCAATTTTAAAAATAATCTATAATTATTTCAATATGAAAACTGCTACAGATGCTGAATACAAAGTTCAGTGATACAACATCAAGAAACACAACAGCAGTAACAATTACAACCAGCACCACAATCGCCACCCTCAGTCTGGGTGTCTTCACAGACAGCTGTTGTACTAAAAGTTCCAAACAACAGAGGGGATGAAAAAAGAGCTCTCACAACTTAAGAGCCCTTCAAGTTGTTTGCAACCATCACCATCAGGGAAAGTGGTTCAAGAAGTGAGTTGATGATGAGTTCAAAACAAATACCTGGTGCTGTTAGATGAGTTTCCCATAGTCAAAAAACATTTAAGAGAGGAGGGGGAAAAAACTGAAGGTGGGAAAGATGGATGTTCAATCCATAAGAGTAAAAATAAATACTGTGCCCTTCTATAGGCAAAATACTGAGGAATAATGATATTTATGTAGGTCATAGTCATCCCGAATGAACTAAGATGTTTCCTCAACCAAGTATGTCAGTTGGAGGAACTTGGAGGAACTTTTCAGTAATGGAGAAAGAGCACAGCACCCCAAGGGCTACTTGAAGTCCAGTTGGTTTGGGCAAGCCGAAAGGCCCAGGAATAGCATACTACCAAACTCTGAAGTTGTCTCCCTACGTTTTGCTTTAGTCTGAGTGGAAGTAGAATTGCTCTGGGAATGCTGGGGATGATTACGAGTCTACTGCCACCCCTAACTCTATCTGTTTCTACTCGGTGTTGGAATGAGATCTCCTATTTTTGAAAAGGCAAAGGTGTCTTTGACAGTAGGAATGAGACAGTTTTAATTTTCCTCAAAAATAACTAAACTAGACTATAAAGGCCATTTTGTTACTCTTTGGCAAAACAAAAACAAAGCAAAGCATCATAAATAAAACTTAAAAAGCAAAATGAACACCCAAAGATGTGGCAGGAGTATGAATGAAAGTATCTTTCTGCTGTTTGAACATTTTCTTCTGATGACCCACAAAATCTTCATAACTTCTCTGCACATTTAAAAGCAGTTTGCTTGACTACATAGGAGGGGTGGTCATAGCCGCATTTTGTGTCCTTCAGAGGAAACTGAGTGATACAGGGACAGTGGCAGGACTCCTGGCTGCACCAGAGCATCCAGGGACACTGTGCTCAGATCCTCTGAAAACCAACTTGTTCAAAGCAACAGCTGTGAACAAGAATCTAGTCAATGGTGGACCTTATAAAAACAAGAGTGAAATAACCTTCACTCACAAAGGTGTATGTTCTCATGATGCCGGCCTTCTTCAATGATTTTATTTATAGGAATGGGTCTTCTACTTTTAAAAATGGCTCTTTTTTCCTCTGGCTATGGTTCATAGGTACCATGTTAAAAAAAAAAAAAAAGTCCTCCTCCCCAAATGAAAACAAAAAGCAACAACAACAAAAAAACTAGACAATCACAAGCTCAAAACAAATAAAACTGCCAAGAGCAATTTTAGGCAATTTTCTTGTGAAATCATTTGGCATGCCTGTCCCTATAGTATTAACTCTCTGAAAGGAAGGAAAAATACACAGAAACATACTGAGCAAAGGTACACAAACAACTGTGTTCAGAAACCATGGACATTCTAAATGGAAAAACGTGGATTGTTAGTGCTTCTGAAAGTTTATTTTCAAACACATCATATTAGCAAGCAAAGCAACAATTTGTTATTTACACATTCAGAGTTATTACTAATAAAGTCAGAATTCAAGAATAATTATTGTGTTAATTATCTGGAAGACACTGAAGAATTTTGCAAAGCAGTTCCTTCTACCTTTGCATTAGAATATAAATTCATTTGTAGTGTAATGTTTAAAAAGCCAAACCACAAAGTCTTATTTTGATTGTGCAGGGCAAGGGCCCCTTATAATACACAACTAGAAAAAGAAGAGTAAAGCGTAAAGAGTAAAGAGTAAACCTAGTTTAAAACGAGGTTTTAGGCGTTTATGATTTTTGTATTATTGCAACAGAATAACATAAAAGGCTCTTAGTTTAAAAATTTAAAACTTCTCGTTTCAAAACAATAATTTATTTCAAAGTAAATTTATCATAAGCTGTTAAGACTTTAGTTCAGATTTTAAAGTGATTGTTGATGGCCAATTAATATCTATGTTTGCAGAATCATAGAATTAGAGTCAAAAGGGAATTTAGAGATCATTAAATTAACTATATCGCTTTACCCAGGAGCAAATGGAAGCTCGGAAAATTGAACAGAAAACACACAAAATTATACTGCTAGGAAATCACAGTGGTTAGACCAGAACACAGGCTGGTTGATTTCTAATTTCCTGCACGCTCTCCCCTTTCTCTTGCTGAGATGAAAGTTTGGACAAAGCTGGCACATAAAAGCCTCTTTTAAGATCCAGTATACACAACGGATGTTCATTACAACCCATTGGGTTTTTAGTCTAGATTCTTTAAGTGACTTTCTGTTAAAATATATTTTAATAGTTTGAAGGCCATAATTGAGAATGAAAACGCCACTTTGCAGCCATTCTGTATAATGTTAACTTCTCTTTTAAATTCTTTTCACTTAAGCCAGGATTAGAAAAATAGATTTCCTGCTGTTTGAGATTAGTCATTTTGAAAAGGACTGGCTCTAACACAGTTAAGGTGGTCTCTCAGTCTAACTCCCACGAGCTGATCGATAAAGCCTAGTACTTTTATCAAAACATGAATGAAGAAAAAGTAAAATTTGTACCTGTAGTTGTATTTTTGAATCTTTGCTGACACTTTTTGTTCTCCATCGTCTTGTGACCCGCTTGTCTTTCTTTGAAATATCTACACAGTTAGCCTACATTGCACAAATGGTTAAAAGCAACAAAGTATTATTAAGTTCACAGAGATGATACAAGTGTAGACAGACAAACAGAGCAAGCCAGTTAGTACAGAAATCATTGTTAGAACCTAGAAGAGAACCAGCCAGGAGCGGAAGGCTCATCAGATGTCTAATGGGCATTAAAAGCAAAGCCAAGAACTTCATTATAAAATATATATTTTCTGATATCGAAAATGAAAACAGGATTAGAAATCTCTAGCATTGTTTTCTCTATGAAAAGATGATAATAATTTTGAGAGCACCTTCAAAGTTCTGAGAGCATCTTCAAAGTTCTCATTTCTAATGGAACCTAAACCTGGAGGAATGATTTGGATTACTATATGTATGTCTTCTGGTTAGTTTGTATTTCAATGTAAAATATTCTAAAGATTATCTTAATTAACACAATGACACCAAGAATCAAAAATATTAAGAATAACTCCAGAGTATAACCTAGCCTGTATTGTGGTTATTTCCCCTTAAAAATTACCTTATAGAGTCATAACAATCCAGGAAAGATTATAAATTAACATCCTAAGTCCTTTCACCAGCAGCAGAAATGTTTACCTGCATGTCAGTAAAGTTAGGTGCTGACTGAGTTCTCTGAAGTATTTCCAAATTTTGTAGAAGTTTGCTAAGTTCCACCAGGTTTGACTGGCAGTGTGCAAGATCTAATAAAAATCAGAAATAAACACATGTTAGACTTGGGCAGGGTGTGATGGTGATAATACAAGGGTTAAGTTAAATTAGGCAAATACGATGAGGCAGATCCAAGTTCATATGAGGATGATACTGGCAAGTGAAATAAAACATGCCCTTCTTTGGTTTAGAACCATAAAACCAACTATGAGATGATTGCAAAGCCTCTCTTATAAATTAATAGCTATTACTGTGGAAGCCATTAAAATCCCAAATTGTGGGTGATCATCTTCCTGCTCTGACGGCCTTTTTCACAGGAGAAGCACACTCACGGGGGCTTCAGCGGCCCTGCAGTCTTCCTCTGAGGAATCTGAATATCTGCTTTTCTAAAATGGTTGACAAAGTGGTCCCTGGAGTGTGGGTGAAGTTAAAGTCAAATTCATAAACATAAGATGGAATGCAAAACCAGTCAAACATAGTTATCTATCACTTAGCTCACAACAATGTTGAAATGCATCATCTCTTTAAAAATCTACTAGAGGCATTATACTATGTCAAAGCTTCTCAAAGTGTGGTTCTTGGTCCAGCAACATTGACATCACTTGAGCCTCAAACTCATTCTATTCGAATTGATGTTTAGAATTAAGAAATGACTTTTAGTTTAATTTTTGGTGTGTCTGGAACAAGAGATAATGTTGAAAGATCTGCATAATAAAAAATCACTCTTTAAAACAAACTGACTTTTACTGTATGAAATTAAACACACTGAGGAAGTACAGCTCTATGAATAGCCAGCTGCTTTAAATATTAGCACTATACATATGAAGCTGAACAATATTACAATGTTACATCTTTTGAAATACAACTAACAAAATAATCTAGAAATGTTACCATTTTTGAAATACAGCACACCTCAATATTGGGTACTTTCTATGCCAAATAATCAGTATAGACAAAAAAGGGGCAAGGAAGGTTCAGAGAGGGTAACTGTGGTTTGAGGTCATCCGAGCAGGCTTAAGAGGAGGAATTGTTTCCAGGTGTGTGGCAGACTGATGAGAATGGCTCGGCCATATAGCAAGGCAGGGAAGTGAAGCAAGAGCACCACACAGCAACCTGTGCAAAGGCATGGAGGTAGGCGTAGGCAAATGTGTTCAGGAACTAGCAAGTAAGTTTACTATGGTCTACAGAAGGCAGGGTAGCGAGGGTATGAGGGGCCAAAAAACTGAAGGCATGCATTGCTAAATGTTGGCCCAAGCTTGGACAAAAGGCCCAGAGCCAGGGTAAAATCAACAAAGGATTTTTTGCATAAAATCTATTTTAAGAGCTGGAAGTCTCGAGGGAGTATTAAGTAGTAGATAAAGAATTGGCTTTTGGGTGAGTCAAATATGGGTTGGCTAGAGTCCCAATCTTTGCACCAAGGCAGCTGTATAACCTTGGGCAGATTCTTTAACCTCGTACATTTCACTTCCTCATCTTTAAAGTGGGGACCGTTGCAGTCCCTATGCCTCATGGCTGAGTGCAATAGAATTATGCCTGGTAAGGGCTGGCACAGGGCCTGCAAACACGTTCGGAACAGTATGAGCCTCTGACAGACTGAGGCAGAGTGAGAGATTGAGGACAGGGAAAGCAGTCAGCAGGTTACCTGATTGCCCAGGGACAAGGCAAATGGTGGGTCTTAGTCAGAAAGATAGGAACGGAGTTGGGAGGAAAATGTAGACAAGTGGCAGAGAGGGGCCTGTGCTTAAGGAAATAAGACACAAATGGCTTTACCTAGATGATCACAGAGGGAAGGAGGGTCAAAGGTGACCCTGAGGTCCAAGATGACAGAAGCACTAACAGAAACAAGGGGGCCCAGTGAAGTCCAGGACTGGGGCCCACTTCTAGGGAAGACAGGAGAGAGGGCAATGTGAAAACATGTTCAGCCACAGGCTCTGGAGCCAGAATGCCTGGACTTGGATCCCAGCTCCACTGTTACTAGACATGTGAACTTGGTCAAGTGACTAAATTCCTTGTGCCTATGTTTCCTCATCTGTGAAATGAGATTGAAGAGTAAATGAGTTAACACATAAAAACCCTTAAACTAGTGCCTGAGGGATGGAAGTACCTGATACCTATTAGTTGCTGCCACCGTCATTATTAGCATTATACCACCGCCACCAGCGCCACCACCAATATCACCATCATCACCACAACTGCCACCTTCACCATCACTATTACAGCTGCCACCATCACCTCCAATCATTACCATCACCGTCACCTCCACTACCCCTATAATCAGCACCTCCATCACCTCTACCACCTCCCCTGCAACCACCATCACCACCACTATCCCCATAATCAGCACCTCTACCACCTCCCCTCCAGTCACCATCATCTCCACTGCCCCCATAATCACCACCACCATCACCTTTATTTATTTATTTTTTGATACAGAAGCTGTCACCCTGGGTAGAGTGCTGTGGCATCATAGCTCACAGCAACCTCTAACTCCTGGGCTCAAGTGATTCTCCTGCCTCTGTCTCTCAAGTAGCTGGGACTACAGGCACCTGCTATAATGCCTGGCCAGTTTTTGATTATAGTTGTCATCGTTGTTTGGTGGGTCCGGGCTGGATTTGAATCCACCAGCTCAGGTGTATGTGGCTAGTACCTTAGCCCCTTGAGCCACAGGTGCTGAGCCCACCACCATCACCTTTACCACCTCCCCTCCAACTACCATCATCTCCACTACCCCCATAATCAGCACTTCCATCACCTCTACCACATGCCCTCCAACTACCTTCACCACCACCATCACCTCCACTAACCCTGTAATCAGCACCTCCATCACCTCTACCACCAGCCCACAACCTTCATCACCAATACCACTATCATCATGACTACCACAACTACTATCATCATCAGAATAGATTTTTGGTTCAAATTATGAGCCTGGCAGGCATCTCCAAAGTATGAAGTAGAGTTATTAGAATCATGTTGGCCTGGGTTAGCCCCCAGCTCTGCCAAGTACTCCCTGTGTGATATGGACAAGTTACTTGGCCCAAGCCTTAGTTTCCATATGTGTGAAATTATGTGCCATATAAATCCCCATTTGGGACTATTGTGAAGACTTATATAAGTCTTAGCTTGGCTTGGTGTTTAGCCTACAATGAACACCCAACAAGCTGGAGTTCCTGTTATTGAAGCAGAAAGTGGAAGCCTAAGTCTTGATCACCTTTATAGTCAGGGCTGGCCAGAGGAGTGTCATAATGAGGCAGAGGAGGAGCAGTTGGAGAATAAGAGAAACTTCTTGGGGCCAAAGGAGGAAGGTGATCAAAGATATACAGGTCAGGTCAGAGGATGGGGCTGAGCACAGAAGAGAAATCAGATGGGCTCCTGCTACCATAAATGCTTTTGCCATAGAACAAAAAGGGAAAAAGTCCAATTAGTGGAGAGAAGTTGGAGTTTGTGGGCAGAGAGCAGGAACTAGTGACACAGGAAGGACTGTGGTTGACCCTCAGAGAGGAGATGATTATTAACTAAATCCTGAAGGAAGAGGGCAAGGCAGGTGGAGGACCCAGGCAGAGCAGTCAGGGGGAAGAGGAGGAGGATCCCCATAAGTCTGGAATGAGGGCACAGGGACTGACCACACAGGGCTCTGAAATAGACAGGGAGACAGGTGCATGCCTCTACCAGCCCCAGGCTTCTTGCATCAAAGCTAATGTCTATTTATTTTGGTCAGATAAATGAACATTGTCCCAGGGGATAGACTAGATCTTTTGGTTATGTAGGCAGCTAGGTTAAATACCTCAAGTTAAAAAAAAAAAAAAAAACAAAACAAAACCTTGAATAAGTGTAAGGAGTTAGAGCAGTTAGAGGAGGGGCCGATAGCTCTAAAATCACTGCTGAGGCCAAGAGTTTAGGAAAGTGATGCATATGTCTCCTCAGTCTGAAGTAATATACTCAAATTAGAGTCTGAGTATATTGTTCTGTTACTACATCCAAGTAAAACCTTCTTTAATGGAATGTCAACTGACACAGATTAGGAATACAATATTCCTCGTAAATTATAGTTCACATAAAGCTCTAGTTTGGGATGTCGGTTTCTCAGTGGACTGAAAAAATTCTCCAGAGTTTGAGTTCACATACTGGTAGAGACAAAAAAAAATTATTTTCGTTGGGGGACCAATGAATGTCCAAATTTTAAGTAGTCTAACATCTACTTTTTTTTTTTTTTGAGACAGAGCCTCAAGCTGAGCCCCTGGGTAGAGTGCCATGGCTTCACTGCTCACAGCAACCTCCAACTCCTGGGCTCAAGCGAGTCTCCTGCCTCAGCCTCCCAAGTAGCTGGGACCACAGGTGCC
>CAUYTI010140715.1:0-34588 GCA_963575145.1 Galago senegalensis | reverse complement strand
ATAGCTTGCCGAACTTCTTTCTGGGCTCAGCTCCCCGTCTCTGGCTTCATAGATTCTGATTCCAACCAGTATTTCTTCCTTTGCTCAGGAGCCTCTGACCAGGGTTGCTACCAGTCGGCCATCTTCCCAGAATCCCCCCGGTCTCTATCTTTCCACCCTGGCTGTCTATGAATATTTCAGAGTAAGATGATAATAATGTGCTGATTGCATCCACTGTGTAGAGCAGACCTTGCTTAGTGGTGACTTTCACTGCAGGCTGATGCATTGAAAATACAGACATTTCATCAGGAAATCCTGCAAATCTCCAGTTTCTGGATCTTTTCTCTGGACCTGCAGCTGATTTTCCACCATTTATCAGTTAGAAATTGTACGTGACTGCAAGAACAGAGAAATCTTAAGTTACTTTCTTAACCATGTAGGTTTTTTCCCTCTTATCAATATAGATTCTGAAGCCCAAGTTGTATTTTTATACTCTACCATACTTTGCACACTGCTTCTATTATATTTATCACTCATAGTTTCAACCTGGTAGCTATAACTCCAGATTCATGTCCATGTTCCAGGCAAGAAGGAGAAGAAATATGGAGAAAAAAAGGACTAACGCTTATATTAAAATGAATTAGTAAGTGAATGAGTATTAAGCAGATATCCCAGAGCTCCCTAGCAGACTTCTGCTTACATCACATTGACTGGATCACAAAATCATTGCTAGTTGCAAGGGAGTCTGGAAAGTTGAAATTTATAGACTTGCATTCTCATCTAGGACAAAATTAGGCTTCTACTAGGAAACAATAAAAAAAAGGTGATAGATAGATTGGGTAGGAAACAAGGAGGGCTTGCAACGTGAAGCAAAATAGGTAAGAAATGTTTCCCAAGGTCAAGTTGAAGAGCTTCTAACTCAATGCACTTTTCTGAACTATTATTATTTTGATGTTAGACCCAAATGACATGGACTCTGACTTAATGATATGAGGGCATTTATGTCCCTACTCTCATAGTAAGTTTAGGAAACATTTTTCCAGGCAGGACTATGTTCAAGACTCTACCATGTTCCTTAGAATTAACAAACATTACTATAATTGCCTTGTAATCTGCCTAAGTGTGGTGGCTGAAACTTGCTCTTCATTGAAACTATAGTGTCTAATATTATGCTTGGCAAATATTAGATGTACAAATATTTGAATACAAACATCAGATTATGGCATCATATGTACATAGTTTATGACTAGATGTTGTATTGTGTACCATGATAATATATATGTTTTTACATTGAACATTTAGAAAGAAAGAAAATATCTAAAGAAGGCAGAAAGAAGGGGGTGAAGGAAGAAAGCAAGGAAATAAGAGAAGGAGGGAGAGAAGAAAGGGGGAAGGAACGGAGGAAAGAAGGGAAGAAAGAAAGAAAAGAAGGAAAGGAAACAGCAGAAAAGAAACAGGAAAGAAATACAATATTAATCACTAGAAGTCAGCATGATTTTATTTTAAAAAGGAAATTTTAATCTCATGGGTTCCTTTTGTTTAACAGCTATTAGAATTAAAGATATGACATTGCAGAAGAGTCGATTAAGCTCCTAGTGAGGCAGTGTCTTACAGAGTATGAGAACGCAAGGACTCACATCCATCTGCTCCGTACACCCCCAGTCCTGCTACTTCCTACTCCGACCTGAGGCATCTTTCATAATATTAATATTTCAGTGAAATTTGGAAAATAATAGTATTGACTCAGAGGAATTATATGAGGATTAAACAAGTCCATTGTATAAAGTATTTGGAGGCAGTAAGCATTTGCTAACAGTTAGCTATTCTTTTGAATTATGGATGGGATGAATATTAGATGACTCAATAAGGAAATAAACACCTATACACAAAGAGTGATAATTGACAGGGATTATCAACAATAATCATGGCTATCTATCTAATTGTGGCTATCTTCCCTCAGGCATCATATTAAGTTTTCTAAGTCTGCTGTAACACAGTGCTTCAAACCAGGTAGTTTAAACAACAGAAATTTATCATCTCACCATTCTGGAGGCTGGAAGTATTAAATCGAAGGGTTAAAAGGTGTGACCTCATCATAATTTCATTATCTGCAAAACCCTATTTCCAAATAAGGTCATATATGCAGGGGCTGAGGATAATGGTGGGGGTGGCTGTGTGCTTTTAATACTAATTACTATTTTCCTGGGATATTCTGTTGCCCAGTGGGGCAGAATGCAGTGGCACAATGATTGAGAAAGGTCAATAGCAGCAAAGTCCTGCCCAACTCCCTTGCCTAAAGGTAAAGCCTAAGCACTTGGAATACTACAGAGACTGTAGAAAATGTTCAAGTATCTTGTTTCCCCACAAAAAGATGGTGGCAAAGTCAGAGAGAATTGAGTTTCGCTTTCATTCCGGCCATATACTATTTGTCACATGGTGCGAGAATTGCTTGCTATGAACTCCTCTTATTTGAACACGAGAATTGCAATCAGACTTTCTCATAGGATCATCAGAAAGATCGCAAGGACACTGATGTTTGTTTAGACTTCCCTGTGCTGAGGACTAATAAATGGAAACTATGTTAATAACTTTCACAATCTTAAGTGTAAAACTTGCATGATTCGAATGTCCATTTGTTCATTCTCATCCCCTAGGTTGAGATTCTTGAGTTTAGGTTTCCTGTTTTACCGATCTGGCCTCTGGCATTTAGTATGGTTCAAAATAGTGTCTGTGGAACACCAATGTTCAGGTGTACAACCTTGGAGTACATCTCATTGGATAAGGAGTCCATGGGGAGCCAAAGAAACTTGGATTCTGATCACAACCAACTATAAATTGTAGGGGGGGGTCTTAGGGCAAATTACTTTCCCTGTCATATCTGAACATTTTGATCTATAAAGGAAAATTGTTGAATTTAATATCGATAGACATCTATGCAGACCCATGAAGCAGCATATCAGAATAAATACAGAATGCTGGAATTTTCCATAGGTGAAAAGTATCTGAATATTAACACCTGGGCCCAGAACCTGGTATCTTTCACTGTTCTGTGTTCCTGTATAATGGGATTACAGGATTAGTTGCTTCTAAATTTTAATGTCCTTATGTATCTAGAGATTGTCACATTTAATTTTTAAAAGCTCCTAAAAGAATCATTTGTTTAAAGGAGAAAAAAAATAAACAATCTTCATAGTGATTTTGAAGCGAGATGAAAATCAAACAAAAATCAGACATCCATGTACTGAAACAGCTGAGTAAACTTGGTGTTATTTAAAACTCTTGCTGAAATATTTGAATATTAATGTTGTGGACTCCAGAGTTCTGCAGATGTTGGGAATTCGTGCTTAAAGAGAGTAGATGAATTCGCCAAATTATTCACAGTATTTGGGGAAATACAATTATTTTCACTGAAATTGAAGACATTGCAGTTCTGTGCTATTTTAAGTCAGAGCCCTTTAGGAGTCGTGAGTAATTGAATTTTTCATTGTAGTAATATAACCTTTTATATACACGACCTTCTACATCAAAGTTGGAAGTGATTAGTACAAGTGTTCTCAATTTCCTCTTAGCTCTGTTGGTTTTAAAGAATTCTAAATTAATTTGTTAAATGTCATATCCCAAAGGGAGGAACAAAGATCCTTCTCTTTGTGATTAGATTCCTAAAGCTCTTATTTAAACCGTTGATTGTTACCTGAGATGCAGCTTCAGACAACACACATCTTGAAAAAGTTTTCTGGGGAAGTTTATCTCTCTTTGCTCTTCCTTCGTTGAGTCCACAATATTTTAATCCACACTCACACACCAGCATGGTGCTTCACAGCATGTAATAGGGTTTTACCAGTATATTCAAGTTTGATGTTCACAAAAGCATCTGTTTTATAGAACATGTATTATTATTATAAGTTTTAAAACATTTTTTGAAAGGATAACCTTTTTTTTTTGGGCAGTTTTTTGCCGGGGCTGGGTTCAAACCCGCCACCCCTAGTATATGGGGCTGGCGCCGTACTCCTTCAGACACAAGCACTGACTCTGAAAGGATAAACTTCAGCAGTGAGAGGTTAGATTATTCCTCTAAAGATATGCAGTCTGTCCAGCTCTATAAGGGGAGTGTTAAAGTCCCCTGTTATTATGGTGTTATGGGATATCATATTGCTAAGACTAATGAAGGTCTGTTTCAAGAATCTGGGAGCACGTAAGTTGGGTGCATTAGAGTTGAATATGAAGTGTCCATGTTTGTCTTTTTTGACTTTAGTTGCTTTAAATCCACTTGTATCTGAAAATAAGATTGCAGCCCTTCTTTTCTTCTGAATTCATTTCTCTGAAACATTGCCTTTTATCCCTTAGCTCTGAGTTTTAATTTGTCCTGCAAGGCTAGGTGTGTCTCCTACAGACATCAAATAGCTAGCTTGTGGGGCTTTTTTATCCAAGCAGTCAGCCTAGGTCTCTTCAGGGGGAATTCAAAGCCATTCACATTTATTGAGATAATTGATAATTGTGGTGGAGTTCTATTCACCTTATTCTGTGAAATCCATTGCTTAGTTTTATCTTTTGCATCGTTGTTTAAGCTAGATTTTGTCCTTTGGTTCTGGATGTTTAATTTGCTGGTGCTCCATTGTGATGGTCAGTGTGTAGAATAGGTCTAAATATTTCCTGTAAAGCTGGTCTTGTTGTGGCAAACTTCCTCAATGTTTGCATATCAGTCAAAGATTTGATTTCTCCATCAGTTTTAAAACTTAGCTTAGCAGGGTGTAGAATTTTGTGCTGAAAATTGTTTTGTTTAAGTAGATTAAGGGTAGATGGCCATTGTCTTCTGGCTTAAAAAGTTTCATTTGATAAGTCTGCAGTCACCCTGATGGATTGCCCATATAGATCAATTGGCACTTACTCCTGGCAGTTTGTAGAATCTAAAAAATAAAGTAAAATGAAATAAAATAAAACCTTAGTCTAACCACTCATTTACCCATTACCTCCCTACTCCTCAATAAATTATTAAGTGCCTCCTGTTCTACTGCGTACCAGGAATTGTGTTATGTACTTGGAATGTACACTGAACAAGACCTTCCCCTTGGAGAGTTCCAGTCCACTGGAGATGCACACGTACCCCAAGCATATGTAAACACATGTACTGTGAAAAGTGCAGTAACAGAATTGTATACAAGGTACAGCTGTTGTGTATGCAAACAAGTGATCCATGCCCCATGGGGTTTGGGTGTAGCAAGAGAAAAAATTAGAGCCTCTATAGCAGCTTCAGATTTTAGAATAAGAGGAGCTTAGGAGTTCTACAGTTTGAAAAGAAATGAATGTTATATTATCTTAAGACCATTAGAAGAGAATCCTATGTAAAATTAAGGAAATGACAATTATTTATATATATTTATAGGTATATGTGCAGGAATGTGAAGAGTATGATGATGGAGATTATGGGGACAGACAAGCCACTTCTCCTCCTTCCTCTACTAGGCATCATTTCTCAGTGTCACCGTTCAAAAGTGACTCTCAGATTGCTGACTCAAGTGCTAGGAGAAGGGAAATGACTTTCACTGAGATGGGGCAATACAGGAGGGAAGTTAGACTTTCAACGGGAGATCTTTCAGCAACAATCTCTCCACTGCACTATACTGGCTCCCTGTGACACACTTTCCATGAGAACAATCCACAGTTAGGAAGAAACTGATCTTGGAGTTGGGCTATAAATGGTTGATTAAGCAGGTACTTGGGATGTAGCAGGGCAGATACATCAGTGTAGTCAGAGGGATCGCGGGCTTCTTAGGCCTAATTAATAAGGAGATGTCTATTCAACTATCCTTTTCATCTTTGGATGTATTATCAGCAATAATTAAGAGTCACAATAAATAATGACAACTACATTGTCAGCAAAGCTGCTCCTTAAGAATCTGCCTGTTCATACCTGGCTAAGCCACAATGAAATGAGACACTGCGATCTAGCTGTGTCATGCAGGAGTCTATTACCACTAAAATGCTTCATCTAAGCAAAGGTGATAATGTTAGAGAAATATGGGAGGAAGAGTATCTTAGTCTTACAATAACTTGCTGTAAATAATTGACAATTGACCCTAAAAGAAAATTCAGAGGCCCTTAGAATTCCATTAGCATATGTGCCCTTCATCATCCTAATGGCACAAAGAGAAGAGTTTGTATAAAGTATTTTGTAGACCAGTCAGCAAGTAAAATAACAGCATTAAAATGAACTGAGAACAGTACCAGGGCTTATGAAGGGCTGAATTGTTGAGCTGAATTAAATAAGTATAGCCTTCATTCCTGATGTCTTAATTCTCCTTTACTTGGTTTAGTCCCTTGTTGTAAAGCACATTCATTTTCCTAGTTGCTCTTCAAGGTATAAAGGAACTCTTCAAGGTATAAAAGAAATGTCTGGAAAAGGGAATTCAAAATTAATATTTAAGAGGTGGTAAAGAGTGGTGATAAACAGCTCCAGGCCTGACTTTTGCTGGTAATTTCCTTCTTTGTAAAATGGGGAAAATAATAATTCTATAATAATAATAGGTTGCTGTGAAGATGTGATGATTTATATGCATACAGGATACTCAGGGAGATATCTGACTCACAATATGCACTCAGTAAATATTAGCCACCATTAAAATTTGGTGGTGTTTTTACACATGAATAAATAATAACAGACCACTGTATTATAGCAGAGCATTTATAACGTGCTAGACCCTATTATCATAGCTTTCTCATATAATCATTCATTTAATCTCCCCAGCATCTCCATGGAGTTGGTATTCCTCTTATCCTGAATTATATATGAAGAAACAAAGGCAGAGGGGTTAAGGAAAAATGTTCCCAAAATGCCTGGGTGGGAATAGAACTTAGTGGTCTAACTTGAGTCCTTGTCCCTGAATATCAGTGCACAAAATACATTGTTAGCAATAAAGTCACCCCAAATAATAATGCTATTGGACTAAGAAGTTCTTTTTCATATTCTGCACTTTCTAGGTAATGACGATTTTGTAAAATATCATAAAATCGGTACAATACATGAGGTGCTGTTAGAGAAAGCACATGCACTCTCTGAGTGCTTCTAACAGTTTGCCTCTCTGCCTCACCCTATCCTAAGAGCTTTTTTGATTGCTAATGATTTTCTTTCCCATTCCAGGTAAATTACTGCCAAACCACTTGATAATTCTTTTCCTTTTCTCTTTCAACCAATAGTTCCTGTCCTAGTTCCTTTTACCCTGAGCCTTTTAGCAATACACTGGTTTATTTATGGAAAGATTTTGTTTCTCTCATTGATCCCAAGCTTCTGACAATACTGCTCCAAAGCACCTGGCAGTGATTATGAAGCCAAGACCATGCCCAACTTCATACTTTCTCTCCAGCCCCCAAAAGATGGGCAGTCCGTCTCCTTCTGGCTACATCAGTCCTTTGGAAAATATTGGTAGTATTGTTTTTAAGAATTGTTTACAAGCAGTGGCACCCTGAGAATCATAAACAACATGTGTTAATAAAATAGGTGAACACAAGTTGGGTGAGTAATGACACATCTCCTACAACTCCAGGTGTCCAAGTGTGAGTCAATTCTTTTGACTGACTACCAACAATAAGCTCAATATTTAGAAATAAGAAGGAATTTTTCCTACCTGTCTCCATTTCACATGAATAGTCTCCATCTAAGATGGGTGTAGAAACATAAATTTTAAAAGCTTTGGTTAATGTCATCACAGAAAAACCCCAGAGTTCATACATTCAAATCAGATGGCTGGATTACAACATCAGTCCCCAAACCATATTATTGGGAAGTATCCATATTTCATTGTAGACAAGCATCCCTTTCTACACCATAAACTCAAACAGGCAGCCGTATTTTATAATTCTAATTTTTTTTTTTTTTACGATCTATCTTTAAAATACTGATTAGTTCAGGAATGTAAATTGAATGAGAAAATAGCAAACATTTATTCGGAAGCCAGAAGAGAGTGGCATATCGTATTTTGGTGTCTCGGATTTCTCCAAGGTGATCGGTACCTGTATGATACTCATGTTCTGCAACTGAAGTGGGCCTGGGTCCATATGACAGAATTAAATTGAAGAATATTTTATTCTTTTATTCCATCAGCATCATGGCTTCTAGGTGTTCTGTCATTTGAGAACTTTTGATTGCTGTCTACCCACCCCACAGCAAACAGTCACCCCTCTGAGCTGAGTCCAGTAATACTGATATCTGTATGTAGTAAGGTTTGTGAGTTCTGCAGAATTGTAACTCCTTGGAAGATGAGGGTAGGCCCATCAGCAGTGTCCTCATGCCTCCCTTAACCAAAATGGCTCCGCTTTTATCCTTTTCATAGTTGACATTTTAGATTTCCATGAAAATGTTAATTTGATCAACAGAATCCCTTATTATATAAGGTTGGGAAATTCTACCCTACTGTTTTAGATTACTCAGAGCCTGAAAAGTCTTTGAAACCCTGGCATCCCCAGTGGTGTAACCATTGAACTGGAGCATGAAAAGTGCCCCAACTAAGCTTCCACCCCAACATTTCTGATTTACGTGTTGAGAGAGAAACTTAGCACAGTAAACCCAAATGAGTTTGGCTCCAAATATGAGGAGTAGCAGGAAAGAACTAACATGTTTAGTGTGGCATCTTCTGCCAAGCTGTCTGATTCCTTTTGGCTCACATCCAAACCCAAGAAGAATTCTGGAAGTCATACTGTTGCGGAGGGTGGTGTCAGGGTTATACACTGACCCTGAAGTTCTAGTTCTTTCTAGAAGTGGCCATCTTTTTTTTTCTACTCCAACTTTGAGCTGGGTATTCCCTGTTTTCTTCTTTAAAACTTCTAATCTAGTTTATGTGGGTTATTGTAGTCTGGACTCCTTGGATTTGCCTGGGCATCTATTGTCTCCAATGCTCTTAATCGTGACATCTCAAATCCTAAGTACCTTTTGACTCAATACATCTTCTGTGACTCTTCTATAGCAAACCATGTTTCATTTGGGTCATTAAAAGACCCTTTTATATGCTTTCTCAATACCTTTTTAGCATATTTCCAGTCCTTCATCCTCATTTTAAGCAAATTATTACTACACTACTCTCCCCCACAAAACCACAACCGGGCTCTGTACAATGGAGTACCAGTCCTCTGACATTGTTCTGCTGTAACCCTGTGACATATCATCTTTTGCATTCCACTTTCCAGCCATACTAAAATACTTACAGGTCTCTAATAAGAACATATCCAACCTGTTCTTGGGGCATTTGCAGCTGCTACCTTTCCACCTGATAGCCATACCCCCGCACCAACTTACCCTAGATCTTCTTTCTTTACATCCTGGTCTTAGCCATGGCTGTTACCCACAAAGTCTCCCCTAACTACTAACTCCTGGTATGGACTAGGTAAGTCTTGGGTGTCCTTCCAAAGCTCCCATCGCCTTCTCTATCATAACCCCTGGCATGCTGGACGTATATATTTAGAAAATATTGATAAATGAATTACATCTCTGCTTAAATATCTCACAGTCTCTAGACCACAAAAGCAATGTTCCTCTCCCCTGTGATAAAGCAGAGAGCAAGGTCATTTCCTTGCACATTTGTGCTGCTTTCCCTCCTCTGCCCTCCTCAAGACAAAGTCAGGCTCATTAGTTTAGAACTCCATCAGTGAACACTGTCCTCAAAATTAATTTTATAAAACATCAGTGGCTAATTAGTGAAGAAAAACATAACAGTCTCATTGTTAAAATAACAAAATATTAGTATGGGAAATAGCATCCCCTTGCAAGTATTTCTAAACATTGAAAGCACTGTGTTTGGTGCTAAAGGCCTCTGGGTTTCAGTTAGTCTCATTAAAAGATCAGTAAAACCTGTTTATGTGCGTCCAGAGACTCCATTTTCATCCAAAATATTATTATGCAAATAGATATTTCAAAATACACACTGAGGCTTGCATATATATTCACTTACTTGAAGAAAACCCTGATGTTGAAATTCCAGAAAATGTAAATGTAGAAAGATTGATATGTGAAAGACCGAAATCATTAGAAGTGACCTTTTAAAACATTGTAAACCTTAGCCGTGGGGTTGTTACGTTATACACAGGATAGACAGGATAAGCATATCCCCAGAAGAGATTTTTTAAATTCTACCTTTTCCGTTCCGGGCCTGAGGTTAGTCAAACATAACGCCATGACATTATCCTCATGAGGGAATTAAAAAGCAGTGTAATGCACTCATCAATGACAAACAAATTCAATTAAAAATACACATAAAACAGTAGGAGACTGCCACTATGAATATTCTCCTAGCTGGGCAAATTCAATAATATGTAATTTTTTAGTCACCCATGTTTGGGGGAAAAATGGAACTAAACTTGAGCCAATATGCATTGTTTTTGCCATTTTCATATCATCCTATCTCCAGTGGTAATAGCTGAGCTGGGCACTTTGCCCATTTCATCTCATTTAATATCACAACCAACCTGCATTATGGAATCTCCACTTTATAGATAAAGCAACTGAGGCATATTTGGACTATGTGACTTGCCCAAAATCTCACCAGCAAGTAGATTGTAATAACTGAGAGTCAAATACAATCCTGGCTGACTCAGGTAGTCCAAGTTGTCATCATTATGTTATACCCCCTTCTGTTAACAGGTAACCATTATCAGATGGCCTGTCTGAGTTGGCCCCAATGTTTTCTTTCATGTTTGTTTCTGGAATTCTATTTTTCAGGAATAATTGGTTAGTTTAAGGCATGTGTTAGACCTGAATGGAAATGTTATTGAGGGATAATTTATGCAAAGTTTGACTATGAAAGAAAAAGCAGCCTTTTAACTGTCCGCGGAATGTGTCAGGAAGTTGCATGTTCATATCCCTACAAAGGATGTTTGAGTTCAAATAGATACATCAGAAGAGCTGGCGCCATGGTTATAATTAGTGTGGGCTCTGTAACTGGTAGACTTGGGTTTTCTGCTCCATCATTTGATGCTGCTGGGACTTTAAACAAGGATTTAAATCTCTTTAACCCCCCATTTCTCATCACTGAGAGTACCTACCCTATTGAATTATTAAGGAAGGCAAAGTGAGATGGTATATATATAACGTGCTAGCCCAGAGGAAGTGAGCAAGTATTCAAGAAATTTTAATCATCATTATAGTGTTAATTAATTCCCTAATAATTTCTTGTTTATAGATACTTTACAGAGTTTCTTAGCTTTACTAAACATACCTATCAAGGAATGATCCAAGAACTTCACAAACATTAACTTATTTAATCTTCAGGACAACTTATGAGGAGGGGATAGTATTTTATCCTTATTTTATACAGGACAAAATTTGACACAGAAAGGTTAAATAACACCATTAGTATGGAAAAGGCAGAGGCAGTATTCACATTTAGCAGTGATCCCCCTGAGCTCAAGCTCCCACATTAGGCTCAAAAGCACTCTGCGAACTCAGCTCTATTCCCATCCTAGTGGCATGTGTGGCTGGCGCCCTAGCCACTGAGCTACAGGTGCTGAGCCGAATGCCATGACTTATTTGAGGATTCCTTACAGTTCTTATTTTGGTTTGCCTTTCTTCTATCACGTGCATACTTGCTATATGTGCATGTTAGATAAAAATCAGTACTTGAATAAATTAATAATTCAAGGCTGTCCCTAAATCAGTCCCTTGATTTTCGTGCCTTCTTGACTGTTGTCTCTTTTGACCATCAGCCCCAAATTTACATTGTGGAATGCTGACTATCACAACAACTCTTCTCAAAATTTCCGCTTGCCCCTACTCTTTCTTCCTAATCTCAGAATCTTCATCATTGCTTTTGGGGCATAGAGATCAAAGTAGCTCCATTATCTTTAGAAACCCTTCTTTTTGGTAGAAAATGGGATATAGTTTTGGTGTCAGGCAAGCCCGTGTTAGAACACTGCCTCTGCCAGGAGCAGAAAGTTGTGGTGCTGTTTTGAGCTTCAAGGCCAACTGGAGCTGAGTAGTTTCTCAAATAAGTCATGACAGTCTAGGATTTGGCCTTGTATCCTGAAGGCCCAGAAAATCATTGATTTTACTCATCAGTCCTCATGAGAATGACTCAGGCCAACCAAACTTCACATAGGATAGGAGAAGTCTGGTCAGGGTTCATCCACAGGTTTTGCAGTCAGATGAGGGTTCTGATAGACCCTTCATGACTAACCAGTTGGATGAACTTGGGCACATTCTTTAGCTCTGAATGTTAGTTTTCTCTTTTGTACGATATCAGTGATGTATCTTTCTCATGAAACTGTTTGCTAGGATTCAATAAAATATTATATTTCTACATTCATTCTGCCTGAGATATAATAACTATTCAAAAGATAATCACCTATGGTAAACACTAGACCAAAGGATGTGACACTTTCCACATGGACAGAACAGTCATGTCAACATGACTAAGACATGCTACTTTTACAGTAAAGCTCCATGAAAACCTGAATTCTAACCACCAGCTACTTGGTGGATGTCATGGAAACCAGAGAATGGGCAGATAATTTAATCTATATGAACAGGGCCACCAACACAGGTGTTTTTATTTATCATTAGTTAAATAAATGGGCCAAACGTGGCACTAGGTGCTAGAGGTGCACTAGGTCAAAAAAGAAGGGTACAGTTCAAGTCCTCAATTTATTCTCAGTCCAGTGGGATATATAGACAGTCAGCAAGTGAGCAAGCAATTCAATATAGAATAGCAGTTTTTGACAAATGTTTGGAATAAAATAAATGGGATGCATTGATGGAGAATAATTGGGTAGAAGCTGGGGTAGTCTTAACTTGCTTTCCCAGAAGCAGATTGTGAGATGAGATTTTGTGTCGTTGTGATTTATTAAGAGGTACTCATAGGGAAAGTGGTTAGAAGTGAAGAATAGGTTTAGAGAGGGAAGGAGAACCAGAGTGAATGCAATCATGAAGCAAAGAGGCTGAGAGGGTAGCTTAGGTTTAATCCTCCCGGGACTCTGTGTGGAAAGTGTAGTTGAGGTTCAGAGCTGGATCCATCATGAGGAGATGGACCTGGAGCACTTATCCTCCTCACCCGTCACTTACTGCTGAAGGCTACACTCCAAGGTGGAGGGGGACACAATGCACAGGCACTTCCAATTTTCCATGTACAGTCACAGATCCTCCAACAGCTTGAAAGTCATTCTCCAACCAAGAGACACAGATGTTGACAGCTGGGGGTGAACATTAATGTCCAGGAGGATTCAAGGGCACCCCAAGGTGATATGGGCAGAGAACCAACAGCATCTGCTATGGGAATGGGGGAGGAGCTGCTGAGATGATGCTAAAATCCAGACCTGAAAGATGAGAAAGATTCAGCTTTGTGAAGATCAAAGAAAGTGGTTTCCAGGAGAAAGGACATTTTGTGGGAAATCACTGGGTTAGGAAAGAACATAGTATGTTTAAGGCATCTGTATGTTGGGCACAGCATGATTGAAAGGAAGAATGTTATGAAGTAAGACTGGGAACGTTTGTAGGGTCCAGAAATTTGTAAGCTAGTTAAACAAATCTGTATTTATTCTGACTTCAGTGAGTTCCTATTTGAAGACTTCAAGCCTTGAAGTCACATTATCTGATTCAGGTTACTGGAAAATCACTCTAACCACTGTGTGGAGTGTAGATTGGAGTAGGGGGAAGAGAGAAGGAAGGCTGCCATGCTGTATTTTATTTTTTGTAGTCTAGGTACGGGGTTATAAAGGCATTAACTAGGTTAGGGAGGTAGTGAAGATGGAAAGAGATGGAAATGGCATCCACCAATAAAGCCAATAGGACGTGCTGGTGAATTTGGTGCAGGGGACAGAACAGAAGAAGTTGAACATAACATTTGGGTTTCTGGGCATAGTACTAGGAGGATGGGATGACCACTTACTGAGATTGGATGAGATACATATCAGTAGCACAAGTCAGGTGGGGTTAATTCTAAGGCCAATCAGTAACTTCATTCTACCTTCCAATGCTGTGTGGAACTTGGAATTCTTGGTTATGTTCAGGCTTAAGAATATAAGTGTTTCAATGGAAAATAGTAGCTTTAGTACAAGGCTTTCCCTTTTGATGTTTATTTTCATCTGTCTCGTCAATGGTATTAATGAAACCATTCTATTACATTGTATGATGTGTAAGCAGCTCTGTGTTAGACATAATTTTGAAGAAATGTTTTCTGAGAAATCTTTTCCCTTCCTCCCAGCAATGGGTCGTATTTCAATTCTTTTTACGTGATGTCATTTGTTTCTCTAGTTAAAGCTAAGCATTGATTTAAAGCCAGAGTCCTTTCCGTGTTTTCACTGAAACATTTTCACACAATTCCTTGCTTTACTATTGGATATTATAGTCAAGTTTTATATGGAAATAGAAATAATAGTGTCTGCAAAAATAGAAGTAGATAATACTAGCCATGGTGAATTCCAAAACTGGCAGTTAAATTCTAGAATCACCCTGGAAATAGGGAGGGATTCTGCCAATGGAAACCTGTTGATATAAATGGTTGGGTGTGACAAACAGAACTGAATCAAAAACTAACTGACTCCTTACCCACAATGATCACCCTTTCAAAGCACTTGGTCCAAAGAGCGGAAGCGGAATGTGACGTTGGTTGTAACAGCAACTCAACTGCTTAACTCCGTCACCTTAAAGCAGTCACATCACTGCTCTGAATGTTAGCCTTGTCCTCTAAACAAAAGAGTTAGGATTATAGTTGAAATGATAAATATATTTAATCTTATGGGTCCACTCATATACATTGTCAGTGAATGTTTGAATCGCTACGTTGAAAAAGATTTTTAACACGATTTCTGGATTCAGCAAACATAAAGTACCCTTGTAGGTAATCTCTGTTTCCCATGGACACCTTGAAGATAAGTATATCTCAAGTCCCACATCAAACATTTTGCCTTTTCTCACGTACTACATCATGTTCATGTAACTCAAAAAATACTAGCAACATTAAGCATATAACAACTGAAATGGTTGGCTCAAGTTGACAGTATCAGCATCTGTGCATGCTCCCCTGGAGAACAGCTTGCTAATTAAATTGTCAAAAACTAAAAATATAATCATTTTTTAAAATTTAAGATGAATAAGAGGGTACAAATGATTAGATTACATTAATTGCTTTTTTCAGGTAAAGTTCAAGTTGTAGTTGAGCCGCAAACCCTTCTACTGTGGATATTAGGAAAGAGCTCACCACTGCCCCTCCTTCCTCTCCCTCCTTCCTCTCCCTCCTCTCCCTCCCCTCCCTCCCTATAATCTTGATCTCATAGTTTTAGGATAAAGTCATTGGTATACTAAAACCCCAGAATGCTTCAAATAGAAATGTGAAATTGCAAATATGAAAGCACAGGAAGACATAGCCGCTTTAAAGCCAGAGAATCCTTCCTAGATTGACAGGTGATCCATGAGGGCTCACCTCCTTGAAGGCAAGGTCAAGACTCTCAGATCTAAATTCCTGACCAGCTCATCCTCTTCATTTAAATTAAATCATCTGAAGTGCTTTTTTAAGAAAATACATCTTCAGCTTTAAATTGACGTGTATGCTGAAGTCTGATAAGAAACAAGCAGAGTTTTCTTCCAACTATCTTGTGGGTGTTTAGATACCACACAGACGTACACATGTGCACACACACGTACACACGCACATGCACACACATGCATATACATACATGCACACACATGCATGCACACGCACACATACATGCACACATACGTGCACATACACACCCACCTCAGCCACTCTGCCACATGCTAATTATCCTGTTGGTGTTCCCTTTAATGGAAATAGAAGCTTCTTTTGTTGGGAAGAAGCTGGGCAGCTCATACCCAGGGCAGGTTGCAAAGAGCTGAGGCTAATCCGTGGAAAGACCAAAGGCCTTACTACTTTGCATGACTGTCTTCCCCTCCTGACTGTGAGGCACAGTAAAGAAGGGGTTAATTTCCTTCATTGCTGTATCCATCAAGCTCACAATAGAAGCTGAACATATTTTTTTTCCACTGTCACAGCCAGTAGCCAACAGCAGAAAAGGACATGGAGAATGGGTGGAAAATAAAAGATTAGAGGTGGGATTAAATGGTGTGAAAATTTGAGATTGCCATCCACCATCATGCACTGGTGCATTTTTGTAATGAGCCTTTAAACCAGGTATCTGAAGGCATTTTCAAAATTTTCCTTCCAGGCATATTTATTCCCATGTAGCCCAACAGAGAACCCAATATAATTAAAACAGACCCATTACATCTGACCCTGTGAAACTAGCCAGTCATCACCTTACCTGAGTCATTAACACAGATGACAGACATTCAGAGGCCAATTGTTTTAATGAGGCAGGAATGGAAAAGTAGCTAATGCCACAAGTTTTGCAGGTACGGTCCCAAGTTCAAATCACAGCTTAAGCATTAACTATGAATGAGCTTCAGAAGGTGTAAAACTGTCAGAGCTATGGCATGGTCATCTTTAAAATGTATTTGGAAACTTGGGACCATGCCTGCAAAATTTGTGGCATTAGTTGGCCAAAGTGGATCACGCCTGTAGTCCCAGCACTGGGGGGAGGCTGAGGAGGGAGAATTGCTTGAGCTCAGGAGTTCGAGACTTGCCAGAGCAAGAGTGAGACCCTAACTCATTAAAAAAAATAGAAAAGTAGCTAAGTGCCATGGCAAGTGCCTGTAATCCCAGTGGCTTCCAGAGGCTGAGACAGTGGGATGCCCCCAGCCCAAGTCTGAGTCTGCAGTGAGCTATGATGCTATTGTACTTTGCTCAGGGCATAGGGTAGGGTTCTATGTCAACAACAACAACAACAAAAGCAAGGAAATAAAATGAAAAAAAATGAGCAAGGAAATAAAAAAAAAATAAGGACAATAGTATCTTGTAGTCTGAGTAAATATTACCGCCATATTAAGCAGCTTAGTGCCTGGAACATAGTGAGCACTCAGAATATGTTTGCTATTATCGTCATTGTTCCTGACATCATTAATGTTTCAGGATTTAGGTAGTTTTCAGTGTCTGTGGGGACAAAACCTGTGTCTAGGGCTTCCCCAGTTAAGCTAAATGAAAGAATGGGTTTTGAAAGCAAATTGGCAGTTCTGTGGCTTTCTGCAAATGTGGCAATGTTTCGTTATTCTCATGGGTCTGATAGGCCAAAAGCATTCTCACAGGGGTAGGGAATTATTTTCAGTTTTAAAATAAACAGAGACAGATGACATTGGCAAGAAATAGTTTCAATGTGGCGAGTTTTCCCCCTTCAAAATAGAGGTCAAGATACAAGAATATTGGAGCACTTCAAAATGCACAAGTCAGTGGCAGAATGAGAAAAGTAAAGGCATCAGGAGTTACAGAACACTGAATCAATTATCGCCGTAAAGAGACAAAAACTGATCATTAATAGCTTCAGGTTAGATTCATGTCTCCTTTCACCCCCCCACCTAAATCCCCACATTGCTCAGAAGAGTTGGCAGTTAGGTCTTCAATTAAAGAAAAAGCCAGGGTCATACTTTATTCTGGTTTCCACACACATATATATGCTAAGGTGAATCTGCCTTTTCTCCAACCATGTAGTGTCTATTTTAGAAAGTATTCATTCAGAGTGGCGCCCGTAGCACAGTGGTTACGGTGCTAGCCACAAATAATGAGGCTGGTGGGTTCGAACCCAGCTGGGGCCAGCTAAACAACAATGACAACTGCAACAAAAAATAGCCAGGTGTTCTGGCGGGTGCCTATAGTCCCAGCTACTTGGGAGGCTGAGGCAAGAGAATCGCTTAAGCCCAAGAGTTTGAGGTTGCTGTGAGCTGCGATGCGACAGCACTCTACCAAGGGTGACATGGTGAGACTGTCTCCAAAAAAAAAAAAAAGAGAGAGAGAAAGTAATCATTCAGTCAATATTCAGTCAATGAATATTTGTTGAGCTATCATATATATATACTACGTAGCATCATAGTGCAATGAGGAAAATTCAAGGTTGATGTTTGCTCATCCCCTGTTTATCAACTAAAATGTACATCTCCCACCTGTCCAAACCTATCACATGACCATCAATAAATCACCAAATGGGATGGTCCTAAATATGTTTGTGTTGTGGGGCTGGAACTCCCATGTCAACTGTCTCATAGCTGCTCTGAAGCTAAAATTAAGTGGCAAATAAGGAAGTGTTTTGAAAAGCCAAACTTAATTTTGGCAAGTTATATTGTTACCATTGTTATATAATTCAAAAGAATAAACAATGTTTGATTGAATGGATAAAGTAATTATAGCTAAGAAAGTTCAAAATAAAAAGGGAGATTTGATGAGAGGCAAGAAAATAATCAGAACAGTTTGCCCCAGACCACCCAAGGAGTGTTCAGTTCTTTCCCACAACCACAGCTAACAGTCTTAGACCATGAGTTCTCAAACCTTAGTGCACACAGGAATCATGACCAGAGCTGGTCAAATGCAGAATGCTGGACCCTTCCTTAGGATTGAGATGGACTGAGCAAGGCCCCAACTTTACATCCCTACCAAGTTCCAGCTAATGCTGATACTGCTGGTGTATGACACACGCTCAAAGATATTAAGGGCACTGCTGCTCCTGCCAAGCTTGCAGAGAAAATGCAGAGACAAAGCGCTTGAATGAATGATAAAAAGAAAACTGTCTGTGAGCTCAAGATATGCCTAAGAATCTTCTCTCTAAGGGGCATCTCAAAGCTAAGATGCCCACAGTGGAACTCTCACTTTCCACTCACAAACTAGCTCCTCATCTAGTCTTTCCTACTTCTCAAGCACCCAAACCAAAGACTTAGGCATTTATCTCAACTCCCAAGCTGTTATTCATTTATTCAAAAAAACTTATTTATATATATTTAGTATCTGCTGTGTGGCAGATACTATTGTAGATAACTCGGGGTTGAGACATTGAATGAAATGAAATCAAACACCGAATGAAATCTTGGTGTTCAAATAATGTGAATGCTGATATGTAACATAGAAAGCAATAAACAAATAGATAGATAGCCTATTCTAGAACCAATTCTGCAGCCACCACCCAATTTCAGTCATCATGTCCTACCTAAAATAGAGCTGGACTCATGAGGAATCTTCCGGCTTCCACTGTTCCCTAAGCACAGTTATCCACACAGCTTTCAGATGGTCTCTAAATCATTCATCAGATCACACACTTACCTACCTACACCCTCCCAGTGACTTTCCTTTGTGTCTAGAATTAAATTCAGACTCTACATCTAGCATGGTATATTAGTCTCCAAACTCTCTTACTAATCTCCCTACCATTTATAAAGCCCCGGTGGCCTTTCTTCGACCCTGCTGACATGCTAAGTTCAGCCGCCATGAGGTCTTTGCATGAGCCTCCTCTTCATAGAATACTCTTTCTGAATATCTAATTTTCCTTGTTATCATTTAGGTCTTAGATCAAATGTCACCTCCACAGAGGAATAGTTTCTGGCCATACTCGAGCACACCTCATTGCCACACTCTTATTATTCTTTGTTTTTTCGTGATAGCATTTATGGCTGTCTCATATTATCTAGTTCAGCAGTTCTCAACCTGTGGGTTGCGACCCCTGAGACCATCAGAAAACACATCCTGCACACCAGATATTTACATTCCGATTCATAACATGAGCAAAATGACAGTGATGAAGTAGCAACGAAAATAATTTTATGGTTGGCGGTCACCACAACGTGAGGAACTGTACTAGAGGGTCGCAGCATTAGGAAGGTGGAGAACCAGTGGTCTAGTGAGCTATGTGGTTATTATCCCTAGAATGTAGGCTGGATCAGGGCAGTGACATACTTAGATTTGTTGGTTGTTGTTGTTTTCTACTTAATAATATCCTGTTTTCACTTAGTTAAAGTTGATTGAACTAATAAGTGGGTGGATAAAGCACCAGCAATGCCACTAAGGCTCTTGAAATCAGTTTACAATTCTTCAACACCAGTGACCACACCTGTGCCGTCTTTGTGCCTTTCTTCGGACCCCATGTTGGGCGGGCAGTTTTGTTTAGTAAGTAAATACACGAGGTAGACATTGGCTTGGTTGAGCCTCTGGGTCAACATCCTGAATTAGAGATTAGTTTTCCTATTTCAGTGGTAAGAATTCGAAGAGCCAAAAAAGTTTAATGAAGTTACTGAAGGAAAAGAATAAGGAAAAAACAAAACCCCAAACCCAATTGACCCAGAGGCTGAGGAAGGGAAAAGTTTAACAAGATTTCATGACAGAAGCAGCTGGTGTTGAGGAAAGCTGAACATGGACACATGGATGTGGCCCAAAGATGTATTTTGATGACTTTAAGGTGAGCAGTGTGAAGAGAGCAGGGTGGGAGTGTCAAGGGAGAAAGAAGATGAGAGTGAGAAAGATTACTTAAGAAAGTACAAACCACACACTTCTCCAACTCAGGTATGATTCCTTGGGGATGGAATTTAACCATATTTAAACAACAGTCACATCAGAGATAATGGAGAGGGATGAGTTGAGGATGGACTTGGGAGGGGGGAACTCAGGCCATGAGAAGGGTTGTGGCAGGTGTAAGGGTGCGGTGAGCAGAGCACTGTAGAGGAGCTCCAGGGTCTCAAAGGTGGAAGGGGAGGAGGCAAGAAGGAGATGTCAACTTCACATGAAGTCAAAAAGGCCTGAAAATTTCAAGAAAAGATGACCCAAATGGGAGTCCATGAGTTCATTTGCTCCTGAGTCCAGGATTGGCTGACGATCTGGTGAATTAAGTGCCCCAGGCATCATATGAGGAGATAGCGGGAAGCGGGGATGGGAGACCATAACCAATACTTGATGCATGTCAAGGAATAAAGTGTTTAAGAATTTTTGAGGGAAAAAACCCTTAGTTTAGTTACTGGTTTTGCCCTTTTGTAAACATGTAATCTTGAATGACTCATTTCCCTGTTCTGGGTCTTAATTTTCTCTCCTGGGCATGAGGATTGCTGTCATTTGTGAAGATTAAAAGAGATAATGTTTACTAAACAGTAAGCAGAAAAGGTGGGTCATCAGAAAGGCTCAAAAAATGATGACTAAGAAGAGCAAGGCAAGGTGCACGGTAGGGTCTTAAGAGTTTTAAAACTTAATACATTTCTACTTGTCAGTTACATAGGTAAATATTAAAAATGACAAGTAAGAATTACATGGGGGGCCAAGCAAGATGGCTCATGCCTGTAATCGTAGCACTCTGGGAGGCCAAGGCGGGTGGATTGTCTGAGCTCACAGATTGGAGACCAGCCTGAGCCAGAGAGAGACCTCGTCTCTAATAATAGCCAGGCGTTGTGGCGGGTGCCTGTAGTCCCAGCTACTGGGGAGGCTGAGGCAAGATAATTGCTTGAGCCAAAGAGTTTGAGGTTGCAGTGAGGTGTGACGCTATGGCACTGTACCAAGGGTTACAAAATAAGACTCTGTCTCAAAAAGGAAAAAGAAAGAATGACTTGGGGAAATGATTTTAAATGCATAATCCTGCTCTATCTTCCCTCGGAGATTGTGAGTCTGTAGGGCTGCAGTGGGGCCTCCAAATATGCACTTGTCACAAGTGCAAACTTCAGGCAACCCAAGAGCCACACTCAGACCTTGACAATTGAGCTGGTGATTGATGACATTGCCTGGTTGTGGAGCTGGCACTGTACAGTGACGACAGCACTGGTAAATTAACAATTTTGACCCTCTGGACAAGATTCTCAGCATAATAGTAAATACCTGGAAAATTATATATAAATATCTATAGGCCTATATGTGCGTTTACAATGTTGTATGTCAACCATTTCTATCTAGCGCCAGAACATGTCTATCATCCTAAAAGAACAATTCACACACGTCAAGCATCTATTCCACATTTGCCCCTCTCTCCTGCCTAGCAGCCGGCGATCTTTCAGCATTCTGTCTTTATGAGTGTATCCAATCTGGACATTTGATATACATGGATTTATACAATCTGTGACCTTTTCGTGTCTGATTTCTTTCACTTACTATGTTTTTAAGGTTCATCCCTGTTGTAGCATACATCAGTACGTCAGGCATTTCTTTTTTTTTATTATTATTAAATCATGGCTGTGTACATTAATGCAGTCATGGGGTATAGTGTGCTGGTTTTATATACGATTTGAAATATTTTCATCAAACTGGTTAACATAGCCTTCATGGCATTTTCTTAGTTGTTGTGTTAAGACATTTATAGTCTACATTTAGAAAGTTTCACAGGTACCCTTGTAAGATACACCATAGGTGGGGTCCCACCAATCACCCTCCCTCCACCCATCCTCCCCCAAACCCCTCCAAAGCTATAACCCAATTATAGCCATCGGGCATTTCTTTGTATGCGTGAAGCAAACCCCACTGTATGTATCTACATACAATTTGTTTGGTCATTCCTCAGTGGAGGCACAATTGGCTGTTTCTACCCCCTGGCAGTTGTGAATGGTGAGGCTGGAATCACACCTGTGTAGAATCCCTTATGTCATGTTTTCACAGCAGCCTCCACTGCAGAGCTGGTGATTTCCCCCATCTCAGGTGTACTCAGGTAACTTTAAAATGGAGACACTGTGTTCAAGGTATAGCTTTGAAGGAAGATTTGAATTGCTATGTCATTTTAGCACTATTTAGAAGGAAAGTCCTTTTATAGCTCTAGCACCAATGGAACACATCTTTGCAGGGCTCAGGGTGTAGGGGTCCTCAGTAAGGTAGGCTGCATAGCTAGGA
Source organism: Galago senegalensis (assembly GCA_963575145.1). Taxonomy (NCBI): domain Eukaryota; kingdom Metazoa; phylum Chordata; class Mammalia; order Primates; family Galagidae; genus Galago; species Galago senegalensis. The sequence goes on along the minus strand of CAUYTI010140715.1, from coordinate 11,954 downwards.
AAAGGCCATGGTTCCAAAGTGGGTCGGTGCTAACAATGAGTGTGAGTGGATAATTAGTTCCGTACTGTGCCAAAGGCAGCCACAGCATACAGTGTAGAATCATATTCGACTTTTCTTTCCTCAAAAGATGACTTTCTAGAAAGACCTAAAGTGACAAGTGTGTGGGGTGGGGGGAGTACCCCGTTTTAGACCTAATAGCTGAAAACCACAGCAGAGCGAGCCGAAAGGGAGCCTCGGAGACCAGGCATGGGGATCTGAGGAGGGATGTCAGGATTTGTCAAGGTTACATATAGAAATAATGTCCTGGTAAAAAGAAAAGAAATGAAACTGCGGTGGCAATTATTTTAATGAAAAGGAACACTCAGTGTCAGACCCCAGCGTTATCCTGCTCATGCACCACTCACTGATGTCTCCAAAAGGTAAGAGCATGTCTTTTGATGTGCCCCTGTGTACTTCTGTACAAACTGACTTCTGAGAAGTTCAAAGTGCTTCCCCTGGACTTTCTCAGAGTCCCTTTCAACCCTTTCGTGGGCTGGAGGCAAGCGTTATCCTCATGTCATAGATGACAGGAAAGCTCAAGTGCAGAGAGGTTAAGCGTGTGCTCAATGCTTCCCTTTTAGCGTGAGTGCCCAGGCTCCGGCTTCCAGAGAATCTTCACACTTGGCCCTGTTCCCTCTTGGCCCTTTCATCACAAGGTTAACATTTAATAGTTACTACAAAAAAAAAAAAAAAAGACAGAAAAGAAAGGAAAGGAAAGAAAAAAAAAGGACCTGCCAGTAGTAGAAGATGACTGTTTTTAATTTAGTATCATCAATTGAGTTTTCTTTTAGGGCCTTAACAATATTATTATTGATTCCCAGTGTAGGGAACCTTCTCATGTTCTTTCTTCTTATTATTACTATTTTCAGCTGGACATCATGCGGTTGTGTTAACATGGTCCATATTTCATCAGGTCTTCATAAGGTGCCGTCCTTCAGGGCTGGTGTGGAATGGGTCCCTATTTCCCACATCTCACTTCATTGTGATGGAAAGAGTATGCATTATAAAGCAACCTTGAGCACGTCGTCTATTAAGTACATACCTGAGGCATAATCATTCTGGGATATGAAATTCATAATTTTTGCCCTTGGTAAAACAATTTTAGTTATAGTATTGGATGATCGAACCTTTTCCTAGTGATTAAACCTTATTCTAGCACCCCAACATCATACGAAGGCTGTGGTGTTCTAGATACTGGCTGTGCATAAAAATGGCTGGATATATTTTTGTTTTATCTGTCAAAGTATCAAGGTAATACATGCAAATAAAAATGAAAGGAACAATAAAGTATAGCTTGTAAATAATGATTTAAGATGAAAGGTATAAACCTCTTCCCCAAAATTCTTTCCCTAAACTTTTCTGCATTATGCTATTATAGTATACTGGATTCTAACTATGTTAAATAGATTTTCTGCAATCCATTTCAACTACATAATTCTAACATTTTATTTCCATTAGTTACATGGTATTCTATTGTATAGCTATGTCATAATTCATTTAATCACATCTACTGGTAAATATTTCAGTTGAATCTGTTTCTTCAATAATGTAAAAAAGCTGTCATGAACAGTAATTTTATGTGTCAAGATAACATATTTCTAGATAAGGAATTAATGAGATAAAGTGTAGCTCTATACATATTTGTATATTTCTATTTTATGCAAAAATATACAAATATATAATATATGAATATGATATATACTTAACATGTATGGTACATGTAGTCAGATACTTTAATGTACTCTTGTTATATTTTGTTACTTTTTTCTAACGAGATTTAAAATAGAAAATATGTCCTCTTAATTTCTAACCTTAAGTACCTCCTGAATCAGAATCTCCTAGTGTGGTAACTGACCATTATTATTTTACTAAAGCCAAACAATCAATTTTGAATCTCAGGTCAGTTAAATTTTCCATTCTGTAAAAATGGCAGCCAAGAACATAAAACTCTGTTTCCACTCCATACTTTATGTAAAAATATAATTTCTGAGATAATAAAGACTGGATCTATTTTTATGTAACTATCATTCTTGATATAGTCAACTTGGCCTCCAAGGCAGTATCAAATTTTGTATCCTGCCTATTCCTCCTGGAAAGCCAGAGGTGAATTCAGCACAATGGGAGGTTTCTGCCTCACAAGACAGGCATTTTTTTGGTGACTGCCATTTATCGAAAGGATTCCACTGGAATACCTAGAAAGGTATCCACTGGGGTAGAATATTCGCTGTCACGCACATGGACACAAATTCCAGAGCTGAATATAAAATAAAGGAAGACATGTCATAATACATTAACCATTCCAAGTCTGAGAAATTTCTGCTTGCTATTTTTATTACTTTTATCACTAATTTAGGGCACATGTATAAATATATACAGACAGAGGGAGAGAGAGTATTAATAATCTGGGGATTTCAGTAAGAGTGTCTTATTTCTTTTATGTCTACCTGAGGGCTTGTAGAAAACTTATTTATTTATTTATTTATTTATTTTTGCAGTTTTGGCTGGGGCTGGGCTTGAACATGCCACCCCTCAGGCCAGAGCCCTATTCCTTGAGCCACAGGCGCCACCCTTAGAAAACTCTTCTCCTTCAAATAAAACAAGAGAATGCAAAGGGATTGCTTCTGCCTTCTCAACACTTTACTGTTCCTTTTGCACTTTTGAAAATATATTGCATGGATAAGATCTCTTCTCAAAAGGCTGAAGGGCTATCAAGAAATCATCACCCTGAACCCTTCCTTATTAAAGAACCACCAAAAGTGAGCTTTGTCACAGACAGTGCTCTCATTCTTCAGGAGGTTATGATGCTTGGATAGAATAATTAAGCAAATGGCAGTCAGCTTAGTGAATATTTCAAGGGGAAAATTATTTCAAAGAAAAATATTGTATAATTTTTCATGTAATCCAAGTTACTGGCGCATTCTGATTTTCATTACCAAAACGTCACTACCTTTTGAAACACTGTGCTAATTTGAAGAGTGAAGAAACTTAAATGAAAATATCTGTTCGCATTTTAAATGAACACCTTTGAGTAATCCTGTCATCTTCATATATGTAACTCAAGGAAAAATGCAATGTTTAGGAAGATATTGGAACAAAGAGAAAAATATTCCCTGAGAAGAAATCCTAGATTATTTCATATTTTACTGTCAAGAGTGAGGATATGAAGTTAGGATTTTAGGGTACCTGTAGTTACCTTGATTAAGTAAAGAGACCAACTGCTCTTGTCCTCAAATACTGCAACCAGGTTTAGGCTTCTCAGCATAGCAACAAGTTCATGTTCAAGTACCATGACTTATGAGACAAGTTAACCTTAGACAAGTCATTTAATCTCTCTATAATTCAACTTTATTCTCTGTGAAATGTTTGAAATGATAGCCCTTTAAAAATGTAAAATATAATATGAAAAGATAGGGTTGCTACAAGGGTTAATCGTTGTTGGATTTGAACGTAGGTGGCACGATATCTAATTCATGAGAAGCTCAATCAATGTTAGTTGTCATTCATTATCCTTATTAACTTGATGCACCTCTTGGGGCGCTTGTGGTTAGTAATATTTAAGAGTATTGTCCCCATGCCTCATGCTTTGAAAAGCCTTCATTTATGAGTGATGAATGAATAGAGGAAAAGGAGAGGGAGGAAATGATACCAGGTATTTATGGGTCCCGACTCTGCGCTAGGCACAGTGCTGGGCAGATTTTATATTATTTCATTTAACCTGTCCACTGAGCTTACACGGTCAAGAAAATTAGGCTTAAAATGGTTATTACTTGCCATAATCCATGGCGTGAGAAAGGTATAGAGCAAGTGGTTGAAACTTAGTGTGTTTTCAAGGTCAGAAGGAGGGGACCTTAGTACTCACAGGTGTGTCATTGGGTTCATCCTCTCAGCCCACTGCCATCCCCACCATCTTTGCTAATGAATACTGAAGGGGCTGCTACCCTGAAGTTCAAAGCCTCTGTTAGGCTTTCCCCCCCCATTACCTAATGGTGGCTTTTATCCAACAAGACTGTTTTGATTTCATTATATGTGTACATTATATATACTATAGGATCTATCTATTTTTATTCTAATAAATGGATACTCAGGGTAACAATTGGCCTCCAAGGAATGAAAATTTAGGTTTTTGCCCTCTATCTATTGATTCGTCCTCCTGTATAAGATGTCAGAAAATCTGGTCATTTCTACTTCATGCTTAAATGAAAATATGATTTTCTAATTCAAAAGCTTGTGCACTGTTTTAGAGAGAAACTGTGTGAGTCTTGTTGAGTCCGTTATTCGTGGACCATTTGTGGTGGCATCACAGGGAGGTAAAGCAGTGAAATCACTGACTTTAACATTAGTGAGTCCAGGTCTCAGTCACAACCAACCCTGGGACAGCTGTGACTGTGAAGGTTGTTTAACTCCTTTCGGTCTATTTTCTAGCTGATTTTGGACAATAACAGTAACCATCCCATAGTGTAAAGAAGAGAATATGCATGAAGGCCTTACGCTGTCCCCGTCCCTCTTTAAAACTTTTACTTGGTAGTAAGAACCATTGCTCACCCCACTTCCAGAACACCTGTCATAGAAGTAAATTAATTCCCCAGTGGGTCAGGCACTGTTATAAAAGGAAGAAGGACTTCAGTCCACATATAGCATTGCCATGTCATTTGCCTGCTGGAAAAAAAAAATGCAGCTGTGAAAATTGAGGCTTTGGGAGAGGGAAGCCACCAGTGGTAACCAACTAAATCTTTGGAGAAACTGAGTTCAACAGTCTGTGCAAAGATCCCCAGGGAAAAGGATGAATTTGAGCACATCTCATTTTACAGGTGATCTTTATAGGTGTGTTTGCTGATGGGATAGACTTATTCTAGCTCTGCTTCTGTGAGGGCAGGAGCTTAGATAAGAGCTTTAGGACATCTCCTAATCATCCGTATGGTTGGCTTCTTAGGGGCAGAATAGTCAGAAGACCTGGTGACGCTGAGCTCATGTGCAAACAAGGCAATAATAAGGTAGACCTGTGTATTGTCACTCCCTGATTAAATACAGCATGCGATCACGAGTGACCACGGCCCTAATCATTTGTGATATCCTCTTGTGCATCAGGCTAAGTGGGACCCACCCCTGTGTAAGAAATGCACAGGCCCTATCAGGGTTTGAGGTTTTAACCCACTTTAGAATACATACATGTGTATACATACACATACACACACACATACACATATAGACACACATATGTGTACATGTAAATGCATATATATTTGCATACATACATATTTCTTTAAGTGCTCCTTGGCCACATTTTCCCTCTCCATTCACATGGAGACTGATTTCCAAAGCATCACCAGAATCACGCCTCTCTCTCTTTTAGCCCATGTGGTTCCCTGCCCTTCTTCCATTGCACCATTTAAACTCTTTCTTGTGCCCTCCTCTAGTCTAGACAGAAGGGTCCTAACGAATAACACCTTATACAGTACCCAGCCCTAAATTGTTAGGGCAGTAACTGGTACAGAATGGTTGACTAAGGAAGGAAACATGTGAAGGATTCGGGGGGGTGCTTTCAGAATTGGACTCATGCATGATTGATTAAACTTGGAATCTTTAAGCAAGTCTCTCACCCTCTGGTTTCATTTTCTGGAATGTGAAGTTTGAATTACATAACCTACAAAGTATGTTTCGACTCTAAAATCCTTTGATACAATGGCATACCTAAATTCCCTTGTTCATCTTATGCCTCTTTTGATCTCGACTTTGCTGATTTGGGGTAAGCTGCCGAAGTCTCTACAATCTACTAGTCTCTACAACTCCACTAGTAATACAATCCTTAGCTCCCAGGATCCTGGCAAGAACTAATTAATAAATAATGTGGAGAAACTCTGAGAAAAGACATAAAGAAATGAGAAATGACTCTATTTTTATAATTGCATTTTAAATGGTAGTATTTCAGAATCTATGTTTCACTTAGGAACAGAACCTTAACTATTAGTGCTTGTAGGAAGAAAAAAATTCATTCCAGTTCTACCTTGTTTTTTTCCCAGAAGAACTAATTTTCCTTTTTTATTATTTGTTTTTCAACTTCTGCCATAACAGTCATCTATAGAACAGTGGCTCTGTTAAGATTCATCTCTGGGTCCTGCACCCTTATTTTGCAAAAACAATAGCATTGCAAGATGCTTCCCCTTCCACAGTCTCAAAGCTTAACACTGTAGGGTAGGGTCATCACAGCTGCCTGCCCACCCCCCCCCAGGAAAGAATAAAGGGAAAAATAGCAGGAATAGAGAAAAAACCACTGCACCTTTGTGGCCAAAACCTAAAATGGTTCTCCAGTGATTTCAGGCATCAGGTCTTTAAAGACTTTGTACATATTTTGCAGTAGATGACAAATACTCTCCTACAAAGCTCTAGCTAACAGAATTAGCTTAGGCTTGGAAGTGTATGGAAGGGTGCATTGGTCTTTTCCACTCTGGATGGAAGGGATTGCAGTTGCTCTTGAGGCTGTCAGCCACTCTGTCTTCTGGGACTTGTAGGAGAGGGGAAATAGATCGTTGGAAAGCAAGAGAGCTTCGAGCAAGCCAGGGCCACACATCTCTGCCACCTGTGTGTGAAGGGAAAGGACTCCCAGAGCTGATGACTCCCTGGATGACAGGCTGCTACTGCAGATGTGACTGTGGGTCATTAGCAGGCTGGGAGAGTCAGATCTCTTGGTCAGCCTCGTGTGCAGCAGAATTAGCTGTGATGCCCCACAGAGGAACAGCTCCGAAAGTTGGAATAAATCTCCTGCTTTCCTTATGGGGTGCTTACAACTAGATACGAGATTTCTGTCATGTGCAGTAAGATTTCCTCTTCATTAAGCAAACTCCTCAGGGTATTTGCAAAATCCCCAAAGACTATTCTCATCTTCCCTTACTTGTTTTTATGTAATAATTCATAGTTATCAGTAAAGAAAATGCTGTTGGCAGCTGATGACATCCCAGCTACATATTATCTTGTTAGAGACACATGTGCTCTACATACAGTGATTTATAGACATATTTGCTATAGCTTTTGTCATTAGTGATAAAAGATTTTCACTAAATTCTCACTGTTATTTCTCAATTATTATTGTTATTAGGACCTACATCTTTAATACAGATGTTTGGAGCAAGGTTCTGACTCTGAAACAGAGTTGTGATGTATGGGTCACAAGAAAATTATAACTGATGTAGTATTAAGGTTGCCCACATCCCCCTGCCCCAAAAGTCTGGCTTCTATGAGACAAGTTGGAGCTTAGCTGGATCATATCACATACATAGTGTGTGTATCTGTGTATATGCCAATATATTGCATACATGCAAATATATTTCCTCTGCTTGGTTTTTTTGCTTCTGTAACTTGACCTTGATTATCATTCACATTAGTTTTCCATTGCTATGTAACAAAGTAATAGACTTCTGATAGATGTTGTAAACCACATTTGTTATCTCACAGTTTCCATGAGTCAGGAGTCTGGGCACAGCTTAGAGGGGTCCTCTGCAGGGAGCCTCACAGGTTAGCATTCAAGGTATTGGCTGAGAAGCCCGGGGCAGTGGCTCACAACTATAATCCCAGAACCGTAGGAGGCCAAGTCTCATTAATTACTTGAGCTCAGGAGTTCAAGACCAGTCTGAGCAATAGTGAGTGCCTGTAGGCCCAGGCAATCCGAAGGCTGAGGCTGAGACAGGAAGAGGACTTGAGCCAAGAGCTTGAGGTTGCTGAGATTGGGTTATCACCCAAAGACTTGACTGAGGAAGGATCTGCTGCCCAGCTCATATGCTTGCAGGCAGAATTCAGTTCCCTTTGGCTGTAGAATTCATGGCAGCTTGCTTCTTCAGGACGAGAGAGAGAAAGAGAGAGAGAGAGAAACTCTACACGCTATAATCTTATGTGCTGTAATGCAATCACATACCACATAACTGCCATACTCCCTTTGGCCCTGCCCAAATTCAGGGAAAGGAATTACACAGACACATGGGTATCAGCAGGTCAGGGCAGCAGGATGGCCACCCATGGTCTGTCCTCCACGTGGTTCCTCCCTGTGTTCTCATTCTTGGGGAGCCCCTAGTTGCTTCTCCTGAGTCTCCACTTCCCAGTCTGACATACTCTACCGATTCTCACCTGACTTCCATTATTTTGGAGACATTACCCTCTCTCATAATTTATCACACATGAACCATGGGGATTTTGTATCTTTGTTCATTCGGCAAGTATTTATTGCATACCTACTATCTGACAGTTGTAGTAAAAACATTAAATACACAAAGATGAGTAAAACCAATGAACCAAAGCAAAGACAAAAGCAAAGAAAACGTAGAGCCCCTGCCTTTGTGGATTTTGTTCTGAAATTCAGAACATCTAGCTGCATACCCCAAAATAAATATATATAATTGATCAAGCATGATTCTTCCAAGTGCTATAAAGCATGTATAAGCTCAGCTCACAAAAGCTTAGGAGCAGACTAACTCTACAATAAACCAGTCTGCATCTCACTGCTTGGGGAAAAGCGAGGAAATAACATTTATGTCCTCATTATAATGTCACAGCAGCCTTACGTGATATGTAGTAGTGGCCACATTTAATAGAAAAGAAAAGCAAGCTAAAAAGTGCAGTTACGGGTCTGATCGTTTGTAAGTCATGAAACTGAGCTATGAAACCATGCTGTCATCACACACACCTGTGCCCTAGCTTGTTACACAAGAAAGAAATGTGTTCTTTTTCCTGTCTTTATCCCCAGTTTAGCCAGTCCTTCATGTAATAGATCTGGGTAAATTGTCAATCTATATTGACTTCTGACTCAGTCACCTTTAATTGTTTTTTCTAAAATAAATTTGAATTTCAATAGTGCATCAACAACACTCAGCTTGTGATTTTACTAGCAAGCCAATTTTTACTAGCCAACGGTGTAAGGCTTCCTTGTTGTGATTGAGGACATTGACGTAAAGCGTCGGTGCTTAGCGATGTGCCTTGTTGAAATGTGCATTTTAATACAGCCTTTGTTCTAAAAGTTGGAACATATTCTAATAGTTCCAACTAACCTCGAACTTCAGTGTTTCCTGATGCATTAAAGGGAGTATTTTTGGAAGCAAAATTCATCAACATTGGTGCACAATTAACATTCTATGTCTCAGCTTGATAGAGAATTCAACTGGAAAGACATTTTCCTCTCTGTGGGATTAGCATGTTTATATTCACTATTATAAATAGGATGGATCTCAGTCAAGTGCAAATGGCTTCTTGCAAAGTGACTTCTTCCTAATGGTATAAATGTAGACTATCTGTCATTGTCCTAAAGCATTAAGGCTGGTAAATATTTTTCTATCTGAAATGCAACAATGCAATATTCAAATTGTTGAATGATTGGGAAGGAAGCTATTTTGGGGGGTCCCTTTGGCCTTTAGCCGTCGATAGCCTGGTTTCTGTGGAAAAGTGGTAGGAAGGGAAGCCTTTCTTTACCAGCATTTGTTAATCTTCAAGGATTAGGACAAATGAAAAGTGTGAGGTGTTAGACATTCCAGTCATAATCATTTGATCATCACATATCATATGTGGGTATAAAAAATACCACGCGCGACCCACACTTATGTGCAACTATTACTTGTCAATAAAAAAAGGAAAAAAGGAGGCAAAAGAAAAATGAGCAAAGGATGAAAATGAACTTCTTATTGAAATATTGAGCTGGCTAAATGGCCCAGTGCAAAGTTCTTCGTCTTCGGTGAAGAGTCCTTTCAGGAGTTGTCTCCCTAGAAATTCATCAGGTCGGCCACAACTTGCTAAGTTTCTCAATAGCTAGACGAATTCAGGGATCTTGTTAGGAAGTCTGCAGTTCTTTCCTGTGGGGCTTGGTAAGTGTGATTTTCTCCAAAATACTGACTGATGACTTTTTTTTACCCAACAAGGCCCTTAGCATTCTACACGCACTCTAAAGAACAAGGGTTTCATTTTGATTTTGGTTCTTTAATCATCAGCAATATTATTCTGAGACAATGAAGAGAGATGGACAGCTTTATCAAACCAGTTAGTGAAGGACCGAGTGAGGGAGAAATTTGTCCGTGCTTGAGTATTTTTTCCTTGCACTGAAGAAAATATTTACTGCAACTGATGATTAGAAGTGAGGAGTTTCTAATTCTGTGGTTACTCCACGTGCAGCTCTTATAAGTGGTTTTATGGGACAGATTATCATGGGCTAGATGACCTCCAGATTCATTCTAACCCTGGGATTCCCAGGTTCCTGCTGTTCTGTGATACACCAGGGATAAACCCAGTGGCAAGGAACCCGGCCTACGTATTTAACAGGCTTCATTGCAGGCGTCATGCCCCATGCCATCTGCTTAACAATTATTAGTAAATAAAGATATTTCCACCAAAACATGAATTTGTTTTATCATTTCTCTCTTGAAAGATTATAACTCTTTGATCCACACATAAAACTCTTTTTTCAAAGGTGCTTTCTCAACTGAAGCATTCTCTGTGGTTAAATCATTGGGTCTTTGATTATCCAGATAAACTAATAAAAAATTCTTGTATGTATCACAAAAGAGAGGCCTTTATTGTGAAGCCTTTATTTCAGAGAGTAAGTACACCAGAGGGAAACATTAGCTACCTCTGTGAATCACCTTGAGAAAGATGACAGCTTCATTAAGAGTAATGGCTGTAATAATGATGTTGATAACACTAATAATATTAGTAATAATGGACATGGTCCACTAATATGTGCCAGACACTCTGCTTGGCATTTTATATACATTGACATGGTCAGTCCTTATACCAGCTTGTTGGATGGTTATTATCATATTAGTCAGGATTCTTCAGAAAACCAGAAGCATCAGGATCTTGAGGGGGAGAGAGAGGGAGAAGTTTAAGGAATTGGCTTATACTACGTATAATTCTGTAGGATGAGAAGTCTTATGGTTGCTGGTCTACCAGCTGCAAACCAAGGAAAGCCAGAGATCTAATTCCAGTTCATATCTGAAGGCCTAGGAACCAGGGAGCCAAAAATTGTTAAATTACCCAAGTTACCACTATTAACCATTGGTTATTTATCTGCCCAGTAATTTTTCTGTGGACACAAACACAATTTGAACTGTACTGTGCATTCTATATACAACCTATTTTTCTCTTGTTATTCGTTCAACCCAATGCTGTCCCATCGACACACTTTCATGTCATTAAATATTCTCCCACAATGACATGTGTAGTGGCTCTGTGTTAGTCTACATATGTGACCATATGACCTCATGACATGAGGATACACAGGGGCTTGTCAAGCTAGTTCCTTATTTGGTCTATTTACGCTGTTCCTGGGAATTTGTCAGTATGGTAAATAACCACACCATGAACATCCTCTTAGATAACCATCTGATTGCATCTCTTATTAATTTTTAGACTAGGTTTTAAGAAGAAAAAAAGCTCTACTTTAAAGCAATATGCATTTTTAAGAAAAAAGCGTTACAACAATGTTCCAAGGGATGGCTCCCTACAAAGGGCTATTCTGTTTTAACCCTGTGAGAAATGGGGAAGACGTTTCTGAAGTGGTTTTTCATTCATTCCCTCTGGGCTTTGACTGCCCAGTTGTTCCCGTTCCTGCTGCCCCTATTCTCCAGTCTAATCTGCTGTCACCTTCCAGGCAAATGTTATGTGGAAGCCTCCTCTAATGAACTAACCTCACCTGGGGTTTCTTCAGGCAAATGAACAAGGCAAGAAGCTAGGCTCGGCGCCTATAGCTCAACCGGCTAGGGCGCCAGCCACGTACACCTAAGGTGGCGGGTTGGAATCCCCAGCCCGGACCCGCCAAACAACAATGACGGCTGCAACCAAAAAAATAGCCGGTCCTTGTGGCGGGCACCTGTGGTCCCAGCTGCTTGGGAGGCTGAGGCAGGAGACTCGCTTGAGCCCAGGAGTTGGAGGTTGCTGTGAGCTGTAAT
>CAUYTI010140714.1:0-15837 GCA_963575145.1 Galago senegalensis | reverse complement strand
GACGGCTGCAACCAAAAAATAGCCGGGCGTTGTGGCGGGCGCCTGTGGTCCCAGCTACTTGGGAGGCAGAGGCAAGAGACTCGCTTGAGCCCAGGAGTTGGAGGTTGCTGTGAGCTGTGATGCCACAGCACTCTACCCAGGGGCACAGCTTGAGGCTCTGTCTCAAAAAAAAAAAAAAAAAAAAAAAGAGTATATTTCCTTCCCACAAAAATTTTATTATTATTTTAGTGAGATTTTACATGAATGAACTTATCCTAGTGTTTCTAAACATAAGTAAGATGATTTCATAACTGCATTTCACTAGACTTAAACGACTCTAAGTTTTATTTTCCATATTCCTATAGCATAATTATTACTAAAGACAGCAGGATTTTTTGGCAACTATAATTCTTTTCATCATCAAGAAGTTTTTTTCAAAGACAATTTTGGCACTTTTAGTATCAATCCCGTTAATTAATCTGCATGGGGATATGCAGGCAGCCGAATCTTCTGTAAGCCATAGACAGTCTTGAATATGAGGAGCAGCTGCCTATGCAAATACGTGCAGGTAAATGAATGGGCCCTAACGCTTAGAATGGAAAGCTAAGGTTCCTCCTCAGTACAAACCTGTGGAGCATCCTGGAAAGGAAAAGAAAAGAAATGAATATGTGAGCAGCAGAGGAGGTGTTGCCTATTGAACACCCACCGGGTAAACAAGTCATGTCCTATGCACTTTATGCAAATTATTTTTTCTTTGGAAGAGAAAGTTTAGAGCAATTCCAAAGAGAGTTGGAGGTAGGGCCCTCTCATGAAGGACAGAAGGTGAGAGCAACTGTGACAAATTATTTCATTCAGTCTTTACCCTTATTTATTCTTATACTGTTTATAAATGAGGAAACTGATGTGCAGAGAAGTTAAGGAACTTGCTCAAGGTCATGCAACTGGTAAGTGGTAGAGGTGGGATTTGAACTCTGACGGACGGTTAATGAGTAAAGCGTAGGGCTTGAGTTCATAAACCTGTGTGAGTCCTTTTGCAACCACTTATTTGGTATGTGGCCTTGGGAGCGTTACTTTGCTTTTCTAAATAGAATGGAGAAACAACAGTCTCTCCCATGTAGGATCACGGGGAATATTATGGAAGGTAGAGTTTTTTGAATAAGGTAAATTTAGAAATGAAACATATGAACCAAAATTTCATGGAAATTAAATGAATAACTACAAAAACTTATACAATCACTTCCAAACACTACATGATCATCTATTACTTTGCTTATTTAGCATGCCATAGAACTGCTATTTATTCTTCTCAATACTCTGGCTTACTAGTTAGGTGCATGGGCTACTGAGCCAGACTCTTTAGGTACACACCCCTACTTGACCTTGACTAGTTACTGGCCCTCAATTTCCTCATTAGTAAATGGGGATAAATAATAGTACCTTCCCCCCGCCATTGCCTCATTGTTAAAATTAAATGAGATTATACATGTAAAATAATTAAAATGGTGGCAGGCTTATTGGCAGACGGCAATAATTACCAGCAATTATTTTTCATTAAATTGTTTCTCAAGGGCTCAGTGTATACCACAACTGGGTAAAAATGTGTATTGAGTAAATACAGCACATAAATGATGACATACTCATTAGATAAAAACAACTGTGTACATTCCACATTCTCTCTACTATCCTATTTCTTTAACCCAGATTCCAAGACACATGACCTTGCATGTAACACACTATGTATCTATATTGATCTATAACCATCAGTAGGCTCTGGATTTTGAAGAGAAATGGGAGAAACCAACAAATGGACAACTCAAAATTATAAGCAATCCAACCACAAGTTCATGGCAGACCTCGTCTATTGATTTCACACAAGTCATTCCTTTCCTCTTCCTTGACAAGAGCCCCCATTTACTCAGGACCCCAGTTCAGCTAGAGGAGGAATCTTCTAGGGCTAAACCAGGTCTGGCAAGCACACTCCTTTTTGATAGGTGCTTATTTTTCCAACCTTGTTTGCATCTAGAAATACTGGCCACTAAAATGTAAGTGGAGGCTCCCTGGATGAAGGGAAATGGTTTTAGCAAAGATTTTTACTGACCAAAAAGAAAAATAATGCAAGAAAAGAGTCTCTCAGCACACCAGTGTCACCTGGTAGCATTTCTCCCCCTTTGACTTTTTGTCAGGAATGTCTTTATGTGTTCACCATCATCTCTCTCTCCCCTAGAAGATAAACTTCACAAGTGATAGAATTGTTTACATCTTACTCATGGTGCTTTGAACAATGACTAGAACACAGTTGGAACTCAATAAATATTTGTTGACAAAGGCCAGGCATGGTGGCACATGCCTGTTATCCCAGTACTTCAGGAGGTGAGGTGGGAGGATTGCTTGAGCCCAGGAGTTTAAGATCAGCCAAGGCAACATAGCAAGACCCCCCTACCTACAAAAAAATTAAAATTATCCAGGCATGGTGGTGCATGCTTGTAGTACTAGCCATTCAGGTGGCTGAGCTGCACCGTTGCATGCTAGTCTGGGCAACCAAGGGAGATCCTGTCTCAAAAAGAAAAAAAAATTATTGATTAAATGAATTAATAAATGATCTGAGATTTTTCAATGGAAAATAGCCTGCAATTTCTAGAGAAGCATCTTTACTCTCTGGCCTGGAAAGTAATTACCATGCTATGGATACTCAGGGTCCATGACAAGGGAGGGTGGTGGTCACTCTGCCCCCCTCTTGCCAGCCATGCAGTTCACCCTCACCGCACCTTCCCTCCCCAGTGCCTGACGCGCAGAACTCTCAGAACTTCTGTGGGCTTGCTTCTTAATAAGTAAGTTCTCGCTCATGGAAGCCCTTTAGCTGATAGCTGCCTCCACTCTGCTAAATCAGTTACCCTCCTTCCATCTGCTTTCTTCTAAAAATGTGTTGAAATCTCTTGACAGGTGATACCTCCTCCCTGTTCTCCACCATGCAGATTAGGCCTTATTATATCTTTAGCGTCAAGCATGCAAGCGGATAAATTAACATGGTCAATGTGTCATCTCTCAATGAAAGAGAACTAAATATTTAGAAGGTAAAGGCAGATGATCGCAGCCTCAGAGACAATATCAGACAATCAAGTAAAAGCTTATACTATGATATAAATTACACGTATACTTATGTTAAAAGGTAATGGGAGCAAATAGGATAATCCAGGATTACAGAAACCAAGGTCCACCTCAATATCACATTTAGTACAGGGGAGCACAGTATGCCAAACATAAATGAAAAGTAGAACTGTAAAAATATTTCCGTGGTAGTGATTTTCAACTGGTGTGCCGTGAGAGGATCTTAGGTGTGCTACGAACATTTTTAAAGATCATTAATTAAATTATTTTCGAAAGAAGTTCAAAGCACAGTAAGTATATTCTTTTTTAACTCTTTTTTTGATCAATATAATTTAAATGTGCTGTAGAAGTTTAACCATAGGTTCAAATGTGCCACAAGATAAAAATGGTGAAAACACTGTTCTGTGAACATGCCTCTCAAGAGGGCTGTTAGCACACAAAAGAAGCATCTGGAATTGGAGTCAACAGACATGGGTTCAAGTCTTGATTACGATAGTTCCATGTGGTTTTCAGCAAATTACTGGAGAACTTCACATCTTTCATCACACATATTGTTATAAAGGCCAAATAAAATAACTTGTACAGATCTTGAGAGTCCTTGTCAGAGTTTTCTCAGGTATTATACTCAAGAAGGAAAATACTATCTTGGGGTTGATACAAGTTTTAATTCCTGAAAGTAATTGATGAGTTCCACGTGAAATGACTCTGTTGGTACAAGTAGGGTCTAGAGCAGCAGTTCTCAACCTGTGGGCATTAGGAAGGTTGAGAACCATTGGTCTAGAGGAACCAATAAAAGGTATTACACATGCATTTCATCAACAAATATATATATCAGGCACTGTGCTAGGTGCTGGAGAATGGTCAGTGAGGCAGACACATTCCTGCTCTTGCCTGCTCTTGTGGACCCTAGAATCCAATGTGAAGATTTTAGTTAACAATCACTTAAAGAAATGTACCAGGAAAGCTGAAATGAACACTTTGAAGGAAAGGAGAAAAGCTCTTTAAAAGCATATACCAGGATCAAACAGCATGCCTACATTTAGATCCCTGAGTGTTCTCCAAACTTCTTTCCAAAAGGAACGTACTAGCTTGCATTCCCACCAGTAGTGCCGTCCTTTTCTCTACATCCATGCTAACATCCGTAGTTTTGGGATTTTGTGATGTGGGCTACTCTTACTGGAGTTAGACGATATCTCAAAGTGATATTAGGTGTATATCCAAAAGACTAAAAATCACTTTGCAACAAAGATATTTGCATCAGACTGTTCACTGCAGCTCAATTCATAATAGCCAAGTCATGGAAGACACCCAAGTGCCCATGGGCCCATGAATGGATTAATAAATTGTGGTATATGTATATACCATGGAAGACTAAGCAGCATTAAAAAAGATGGAGACTTTACCTCTTTTATGTTTACATGGATGGAGCTGGAAAATATCCTTCTTAGTAAAGTTTCTCAGGAATGGAAAAAATAGATATCCAATGTACTCAGTACTATTATGAAACTAATTTATAATCACTCACACTCTCATATGAAAGATGAATCACAACTACAGGATTCAGGGAGGGAATCCTCCCAGGATGAAGGAGGGAAGGGGAAGGAGATGGGAGAGGAGGGGGCAGTTTGATAGAAGGAGGGTAAATGGTGGGACCACAGCTATGGAGCAAGAGTACAAGTCAAATCTATCAAGTATAGAACACAAATGTCTTACACATTGATAAAGTAAATGAGGTGAAAGCTATGTTAATTAGCTAGATGTAAGCACTCCAATTTGTACAAAAAAGCAACACACTGAATCCCACAAAGGCATAAATGTATTCATGATCTATGTATATATGACTTAATAAAAGGGAAAAAAAGAAAAAGGAATAAAGTATAGATTATTTTGATCTATCAAGATATGTATATAATTATTTTATTCCAGATTTTGTTCCAAAAAATGTTTCCCCAAATCTCAGTGCTTTCCAAAAATAAATAAATAAAATAAAAGAACATACCAGAGGCGCTAAGAAGGTCTAGTGCAGGCACAGGAGGGATGGGAACAAGGGCATAATTGGCAGATTCTAGCAGAAGAAACAGCACCTACAGAGGCTCTGGGAATGTCACAACACTTGTAAAGAAGGAGAGAAGGTTAGCATGGCTCAGTGCAGAGGACCCAGGGCTACAATGTGAAGGAAAAGCCTTGAGGTGGGTGGCTCTGGAGGGCCACGCTGAGAATACCGACCTTTATCCTGAAAGGAATGGGGAGCCTTTGTGGGTTTTATACACATCCCATTTGATCTTTGAAACCCAAAATGCACACCCACAGTCTACAAAGGGAAATGGATCCAAGAGCAGCAAGAGTGCACCAGGCAGAGATCGGGACAGAAGCAACAGCAATAGACCAGATGAGAGATTTCCGAAGCCTGGAGCAGAGAAAAAGGACTGCCACACAGGAGGGATGCTAAGGAGGCAACATCATGAGGACCAGCTACATGTGGTGTAGGTGAGGGAGAAGGGGGGTTTCTGAACTGAAGAACTGGGTACGGGGGGTTCAGTTTAAGAACACAGCAAATACTGGAAGGAGACCTGCCTAGTGGGAAAGAGCTAGAGTTTAGTTTTGAACATGATGAGTTTCTGCCTCATGAGACATGGGGAAAAGGTGTCAGATGCCTACCCCAGAGAGGCTGTTCAGATCAGGATAGGAAGCTCGTGCGTATAGGTAGCAGTGAAAGGTTTGGGTGACACTGCTTAGGAGAAGATAAAGAGGGCGCTGAGAGGAGTACATGAGTGAGGCTGCATTCACATGGATAGCTGTCATTCAACCCTCCTCGTCCCCTAATTTGGTTTAAGACGTACCTTCTCATAGTGAGTTCAGATGTGCAGCCCTCCATCACCCAACAGGTGTGACCACTTTTACCCATTCTAACTGAGAAATAAAAGCTTACTTCCTTTAAAGGGATGGGCAACCGCGAATCCCCAGCACGTATGCATCAAGAATATAAAATAGGAAACAACAGACCAGGGAACTAAGGGAGGCTATTAGCTGGAGGTTCTGAGGGTTATTAAAAATTGAGAGGAGGAAAAAGGGGAAAAAATGATTTTCCCTGACACAGCCTTTAAAATACTTTTGTATAGAGAGCCCCAGATGCTATCAGCCAGGAAAATGATCTCTGGCAGAGAAGAATATGGCATTGTAAATAATTAACGAATGAAGACAGAAGCAGAATTATGGAAGCAGGGGGTGCTCTTGGAAGAACTTTCTTCTGGAAAGTTCAAGCAACAGCAAAACGATTTTCTTCTTATTAATGATCTGCCCAGCCTTGTGTGTGTGTGTGTGTGTGTGTACACTTTTATTTTCCTGGTTGAATTTAATATATCATAAAAGATTTGGATTTTAATGAACAAAATCTTGGTTTTAAATGCTAATGAAAACCTCTAGAGAAAAAAATAACATTATACCAGAGTTATTATTTAAGACACATCAGTCCTCCTTAAATGCACTCAGGGAAAAGCAATCAAAGTCAACCCCTGGTCCTGGTTCGCATTGACACAAGGAATTCCAGAGGAGATTCTAGCACTTTCACGGAGCTGTCAGGTATCAGAACAACTCAGCAATATTTGTTCCTAGAGACCATCCAAGTGACTCATGTGGCACTATCAAAATTGTTCTATAACTCCACAGAAAGTACACACGTAAATCTTCGCATAAGTAAAACAGCAGCAAACCATTTATTAGCTGGCCTCCTTTCATTTTAACCCAACACTTATTCGAGAAATTTAAGTTAGAAAAAAAGAAAACCCACCGTGGAGGGTCCCTGGTTTCTTCAGCTGTTTTCCATCTGACATTTAAGAGGGATTAGTGCTAAGAGGAATCTCTGCTTTCACAGTATTACAACAATTTCATTTCATTTCAAATTAAAATGAGGTGGGGGGGAGACTGACATTTGCTGACCTGGCATGATAAACTACATCTGTACATTTACATATCAAAGTCACGGCGATTCTGTTCAAAATTAGACACCTGGACTATCAAACATGGAGACAAAACCTGTGACTGAGAGAGAAGGCCTATCGTAAATTCTCTATTCCTGTTACCTCATTTCCTACTAATGAATTACACTCTGTTCTTCAAGATAATTTATAAGCTGTAGTTACAAACTTTGAGTGTGCTTTCTATCAGGTATGAAGGCCTAATTTACCATGATGACTATTTTGTGTAAGCTTTATCTTTATCGTCTAGTGCTGTTTATTTTGTGTGCTCCATCAAAAGCCATCAGTGTCTTTAGAAACAATGCTGTTTCTAACCATGAAACATAAAAATAACCAATTTGTAGCAAACTTGGCCAACACGTTCAGTGACTCAACTAGCATCATAATTAAGCAATTAATACATACTGAAGATATTAGCCATCCCCAAATCTTTGGGGACATTTTGTAACATTTTGAACAAAATCATCCCTGATTTTTAAATATAGGTGCTATTTTATTTTGGTGGTGGGAGCCTCACCCTGGCTCAACAATGGAAAACTCACGAGCATGACCCGTATGGCTTTAGGTAAGCAACTAGCTTGTTTGTGGGTCACAAAAAATTAGGTTACATCAATAATACTCAGGGATACAATGTCAGATTTTAGTGTTCTTTTTAGACTGCTGAAATCATGTGGTGGGAGGAACACGGTGGGAGAGGAAGGTGTGATCTGTGTGTGGTCCTCAGAATGGCCCTTACCCTAAGGTGACCAGATGTCCTGCTTTGATGGGACAGTCCTGATTTTTAACAATTTGTCCTGCATCCCGTGGAGTTTTTAAAAAGTCTGGATTTTTGGAAAGAACGCAGGCCAAGCTAAGGAACAGCGGGACAAAGGGAAGGGAATATACTTTTGGCTGCTAAAAAGGTTAATGTAACTCCATTTGGGAATGAAGAGGTTAATGTAACTTCATTTGGAAATGAAAAGGCTGATGTAAACTCCCTAACCCCCTCCTGGGCAAGGTCACCCAGGTAGACCGGAGCCTTACTCCTTTGAGCCATAGGTGCCACCCTATACATAATTTTTTTTTAGTGTATTATATTTGTAAATTGTACTTATGTTGAACTTAAAAATATATATATTACAATACTATTTTTGTATTCTATGAACATTTTTGTTGCTCCATATAGACCAAATTTTAAATTAAGAACCCCTCATTCCCACCCAACCCCCCGCCCCCAGTCAATGGTGTCCCGCTTTACCAATGTTAAAATCTGGTCACCTTACCTTACCCCCAAATTGAGAGACACTCCAATATACAGTGTAGTATAGCCAGAGGTGTGCTGTTAGCAACTCTCAGGGGGGTGGTAGACAGAATAATGCAATCCCCCCAAGAAGTCTATGTCCTGATCCCTGAAATTTTGTCAATGCTAACTTACATGACCAAAGGGATCATGCAGATCTAATAAGGACTTTAAAATGAGTAGATTATTCTAGATTATCCAGGTGGGCCCAATATAACCACACTACTTATAAGATAAGGTAGGAAGATCATGGGCAAACCAGGGAGACCTTATAAAGGAGGTGTGATGATGGCAGCAGAAGTCAGAGAAAGCTGGAAAAACATACTTCTGGTTACATGTTGGAGAGAGGGCTGTGAGTCAAGGAATGGAAAAGCCAAAGAAATGGATCCACCACCACTACCACCCCCCCAGAGCCTCCAGAAGGAACGCTGCACTGCTGACACCTTGATTTTAAGACTTCCAACCTGCAGAAGTCAAGATAATAAATTTATGTTGCTTTGATCCACAAAGCTTATGGTAACTTGTTAAAAACAAAATGATAGGAAATTAATATTCTTGGTAAACAAGCCCAATTTGTGGAGTTAGCTCATTTCTGTGGTGTAAATACTCCCACCGGCTGAGCTGGTAAAAGCATACTTCAACATATCACTGGAAATCACTATAAAATCTCACTAACAACACAGGCTATCTGCAAAAACCTGACACAAGACTTTCATGTAATTCTATATGGTCATTAATTTAAAATTTCCTCCACCTGACCAGTGTGTGGATTAGCCATTGCCCTGCGTCACCTTTCTGCAGGCCTCGTTCAAACCACACACCTGACAAAGACAGTTGCTCTTCTGGGATAGCAGATATCACCCAAATGGTCAAAGTGTTGAACCTCCCCACATCAGCGCCTAGCCCAGTGAGAACTCACTTCTCTTGGAACAAAACATTTCATGAGTTGAATCCCTCAATTTCTGGTGTCCTGGGTGTGGGTCAGCAACAGTGGCAGCTGAGGGAGAGAAGTCTGTGAAGCCAGCTCCAGAATAGGTCTCCTGAGGCCCACAGAGACACTCTCTGGAGGTTTTACAAGACAGTATTTTGGGCACCAAGGAAGGACTATTCAGAGGGCTGCCTGATGGGAACCTCCACGTCACTAAGCAGAGTACACAAAAGAGGCTTAGAAAGACAGAACTTAAAAAAAATTGGCCTCCTCATTAGGAATGTAAGAAAGAGAAGAACTCAAAATGAGATGCAAAGAGTTGGGTTATGAGATTACTGTTACTATATTTTTTGTGCAGCTTCTAGAGACCTACCCCAGAAGATTCTTACCCAGTAAGTTGAGTTCCTGCAATAAGCATTAAGAAATGCTGAGGCGACTCCCTCTGATCTGTGGTTCAAAACTATCAACTAGGCCAGGGATTGTCAGCCAGGCTATCCTGTCCCCCAGGGACAAGGCAATGTCTGCCAAGAGACATTTTTTGGTTGTGATAACTAGAAATGGGCAGGTAGAGGCCGAGATGCTACTAACATCCTATAACACACGGGGAAGCCTCCCCACACAGAATTTCCAATTTGAAATGTCAATGGTTCTGAAGTTGAGGAACCCTGAAGAGATCATACCACGAGAGGTCAACAACTCTGGATTATTTCTATTCCTGCCGACTAGGTCTCTGACAATTAAATACATTGTTGCAGTGCATTATTTATTAATGATGGCATGTCTATACAGATCACAATATAAATCCTCACGTTTTGTGCCAAGCGATAATTAGTATCATACAAATGGCAACCTGTGGGTAAGAAGATTTTAAAAGGTCACCACTTATGGCATTAGCTATTATTCTGTCTATACTGATTACATAGGAATCTCTAAAGAATTAATATTTTAAATTGCTTCCTTTTTTTGAGACAGAGTCTCAAGCTGTCACCCTGGGTAGAGTACTGTGGTATCACAGCTCACAGCAACCTCAGACTTTTGGGCTTAAGCGATTCTCTTGCCTCAGCCTCCCAAGTAGCTGGGACTACAGGCGCCCACCACAATGCCCGGCTATTTTTTTGTTGTTGCAGCTGTCGTTGTTGTTTTAGCAGGCCTGGCCTGGGTTCAAACCCGCCAGCCCCAGTGTATGTGGCTGGCACCCTAACCACTGAGCTATGGGCACCACCTTAAATTGTTTCTTTAATCATATGAAACATTTAAATGTAATAAAGTCATTCATACAAATTCAAATCCTCTTTATAATGAAGTTTCTCCTCCAGCAAAATGTCACTTTTTAGTTGGCTATTTTGCTGTGTTTTTCATGCTATTTCTTAAAAAAAAAAAATGTACTTGGATTTGTACTTCAAAAAATGTACTTCATCTTGTACGTGAAGAATCTTCTAAATAAAACCCTTAAAAGTGCTTACTGAATGTGAAAAAATCATATTCAGAACTTAAAAGGCTCTGTTCCCATTTACCTTTGCTTTCTAATGTAAATGTTAATTCCTCCTAAAGTAATTAGACCTGCTTAAATTGCCAATCACAATTAACATTGATGAAACACCAGCAAGAGAAAAGTAGTATTCTGTAGAGTTCAGTTTCCCCAAATTACAATTTGAAATGCCTTTAATTACTCACAAAGAAGGCTTGGTCAACCAATCCAGTTTTCTTCAGAAACTGATAGAAAAATAGAATGAATAGCAAAACGGGAAGGTAAACCAAACTTGCCTGTTCAGAAAACTTCTAAGGATGTTGCTCTGACTATAATGTGAGTCCAACACATGTCAGGCTTCACATGGAGGAACAGGAATGGAGTTGCCAATTGACCACATTTCATCTTTATAATTTTATACTCAACATAGAGGAAAATGGTGCTTTCTACCGAGCACTTGGGGAACGTGGACAGAAGACTGGTAATTTACTGGTGCAGCAAGATGTGTAGCTACCTTCCAAGACACTAGATGGGAGAGATAGCAATGGACTTTTTCCTCTGGGCTGGTCCTTGTGAATTGCTGGGGGGGCTATTGCAGCTGTACACAAACTCTCCCCCTCTTCTTCCTCCTCTCTTCCTAAAACAAAGAACACAAAGGGCCTAGTTTGTGCCACTCCCCAAAGAAATTTGTGCCAAAGGGCCCTCACCCACTTACCAAAGCCCTCCTGGAAACTGGGGGATTTACTCATCCCCTACCACCCTATATTGGGCACAGGCACCGTCTTTGCCTTGCCAAGGGTGGTCGCTTTCCCTTTTAATAAACCTGGCCTTCACCTCTCTGCTCCCAGTCTTATCTATGGCCATCACTGCAACACTTCTCATGAATAAACATATTTGGCCAGATTTCAAAAGATAGTCATCTGGCTTACCACTGTATCCTCACCTCGATTTAGACGTTCTTAGGGTAGTAAGAACAGACAGAGGGAACTGACCAGTGTCCTACTACTTGACAGCAACCATTGGCAAGGAAAGCTGACAGTCCCATGAGATTCAAATGATGCAAAATGTGAGAGATCAGACTAGAGGCAGGAATGATAATCATTGCTAGCCACGCCTGTGTAATTACTACACGCTGGGGACTACATCACGCTGGGGAGATCCCCACGGGAACCCTATGAGGTCAACACTTTTTCTTGATTCCCCTTCACAGGTGTGGAAGCCGAAGTTCGGAAAGATTAAATAAATGGCCTATGGTCACACAGCTAATAAGCAGTGAAAACTGGTGTTAGACTTGGATTGACAGATGCTGGAGCCCTCTCTGCTAATCACCATGTGTAGCATTTCCCTAATTAGAGACAGAAGTGGAAAAATGAAGGGCAATGGCAGGAACGTTTGAGCTCTTACACGATAAAAGCAGAACCAACCCTACCAGAGTACCAGACTCAAAGCCAAGCTCAGGCCTCCCAGTGTGCTCAGGTCCATCTGGCCACACTGAGACACAGGTCACATGACTTCTCTCCTGCCACCTCCAGACACAGAGGCATACTACTAATATAAAGGAATATTAAACAGCTGCCTTATTTTAGGCCACACACAGATGCTTCTTCCATTTATGCTTTAGTTAGAAAAGTATTCAGTTATACTCACAAATTATTAGTATTCCTATAGGCTTGAAAGTGCCACAAAAAACAACCCGATCATATTTGGGCATAGGCTCTGCACAGGCAGTGAGAAAACCAGCCTCCACACTGACCCACAAAGTCCCATTTCTGGGCTTAATCAATCCTTTTTAATGCCCTGTCATCAAGTTCCAATTCAGTTTACAGTTTATATTCTTGTTCAGTTTAACGGGGTATAGTAATAACATTTGTTTTGGATGCTTTTAGTTGATCCTGCCTTGATGCCAACATCACCCCCCATCCTATGTGCAAATGTAAGGGGTTTGGAGTCACTTGATAAAACACAGGCATGAATGGACATCCTGAAATGTTAAAAAGTCCAGTAAAGTCGCTGATGAAGGTCTTTACAAATTCTACGGACCCTGAGTACAGACGGTAAGGATCCCATTATTAGGGAGGGCTCTGAATTTTATTTTTTTATAGTTGTTCTTATTATTTACAACATTTGAATACGGCCTGAACAACTTCAAATGACAGCACCTGACAAAGCCATCATGCCGACGACAGACAACCTAAAAAGGCTGAATGTTTGGAGGTAAAATTCTAAAACATGGGCCTTCAACCTGGACATTCCGAGGGCTTTCCATCCCAACTGCTGAGTGGTGACAGGAACTTTACTGAGGTGACTTTCTGTAGAGTCCAGACACAGGGTCTATTCTTAGAACAACCAAAAAAATCATGGAGCTGCCTAAAAATAATGATGACTCAACACCTAGAGGCTCCAATGATGTAATGTTGTCAAAGAACACCCTCCCTCCTCACAGGTTGCAGTTTTTAAAATAAGCAAGCTCACAGCTCACCTTCGGAGGAAGACAAAAATTTCACACACTGAAGGAGAAAATTAGGACATGTGGGGCTCAGATAAAAATGTTCCATCCATGCCTTGCCTGTCACCGTGGCTGGGTTTATTTGTCAGAGCAGAAGCCCTTGCCAAAGTCAAAGGCAGCTCTTTCTCTGCCACCCTCACTCATCAGTCCTCCTTCCAAAACAGGTCCTGTGCGATAGATAGGACAACAATGTTGATTACACAAGAGGAGGGCCTGAAAAATCTTGGCCTCAAACCTCCCACAGCTAGTACATTTCAGGGCACAGGATGGTCCATTTGGAGACTGTACAGGTGCAATGCTCAGGACAAAAGCACACCCAGAGCCCACACGATGGCAGGCTTTGAAGAGCCACAGCCATTGCTCATGCTGCCCTGTGGCCATGGACCTCACCAGGGGCCATGCAGGGACCAACACCACAAGCAAAGCAATGCCCAGCTGCCATCATGGGCACCTTACCAAGCATACCAAGTTCAAGGAGAACACGATCCAAAAAAGTATGTGGCTTCACCCCACATGAGTGCTTCACCATAGGGCTGCTCAAGGTCTCCAAGGACAAGAAGGCTGTTGAGTTCATCAAGAAAAGGGTGCCCATAGCTCAGTGGTTAGGGTGCTGGCCACATGCTCTAGGGCTGGTGGGTTTGAACCCAGCTCGGGCCTGCTAAACAACAACAACAACAACAAAATAGCCGGGTGTTGTGGTGGGCATATGTAGTCCCAGCTACTAGGGAGACTAGGGAGGCTGAGGCAAGAGAATCACTTGAGCCCAAGAGTTGGAAGTTGCTGTGAGCTATGATACCGGACCACTCTACCCCAGGGTGGCAAAGTGAGACTCTGTCTCAATAACAAAATAAAGAAAAGGGTGAGACACACATACACGCCTGACCTCCTTGAGGAAAGTGGCTGTCAAGGACCGAGTCCCCTTCCCCTCACTCCACACATAATACAGTTTCTATAGAAAACAAAAATTCCAGAGCCTTCTCTCTCCCCTCTTAGGGGCCCATTCCCTCAGCACTCACTACAGTGTTCTCTCAATCTTTCACTTCACCTAACTTGTGCTATAATTATCAGACCCCGGCAAGCTCCATGAGAGCTTGCATCTCATCTATCTTTGTACTCCCAGTGCCAAGAGCAATGCTTGGGACATGCTAGAGTTTTGATAATTAGTAAATAATTGATGGCTGGATTGATTGATTGACGAACACACAATTCTTTCTCCTTGTTAGCGTATTTCTGAGTCACTGCTCTTTCCTGGTACTTATATGTGTGCTGTACATATTAGACTATCTTAGGGCATATTTCAGGTATTAACTTAGAATATAATATCTCCTAGGGGCATCATGTTCATTAAAAAGAAGCCTGTTAATCAGAAAATAGTCTTCAAGTTCCAATAGGCCATCTCTAGACCACCGCAGGAAATAGCTGGGCAGGATGCTCTCTATACCACAGAGAGCTCTAACTGTTCTCAAGGCTTCCTCTGTTCAGCAAAAAACAAAGAAATCTGGTCTGAGAGTGCAAGCTGGATGCATGATAAATAAAGCATAATAAAAGAAAGCTGCATCTGATAGAATACATTAGGTTTCACGTGTACAGCTACCTTTTTTATTGTGGTTTTTCTTTTTGTTTGTTTGTTTCAAAAAAGATGTCCTTCCTGGTTATAGCAAAGTTTTCACTGTTCATTTCTGGAATTACCCAAAGTTAGTTCCCATGATGTGAATGAAAATATTTCTTATTATTTTGTATCTATTTCTCATTACGATATTTATATGCTTGTTGTTTTAAAATAAAAGTTATTTCACTTGGGCTGGTTACCAACTTGACTCACCACATTGAACTCTAACTGGCTTGTTTCCACAAATTCAAATGTACCCGAAATACAAGAACCTTAAACTACTCAGAATACTCCAAAGAATGTGCTATCAGTGATGCCAAAGAGGAGTCCCTTTGAAAGGGACCATAGCTACTCAGAGATGTTTGGAGGAGAAAGACATCCGCACTGGGCTGAGAGTCCAATTGTCCTCAGGAAGCTGAGCAAAGGTAGGGCTAAGAAGCCCACGTATGCTCACTCTGTCCTCTTCTTTCTAAATCATCATGTCTTGACCCTCCTACTCCCACATTCAGAGCGAGACGATATGCCAGGAGCAAACTGTGATGAAAACTGGCTATCTGTAGCAGCCCGTAGAGCCTCTGGCTGGGAGGAGTGAGAGTTATAGGAAATACCTGTCATGGAACACCTTAGTGCACAGGGCATGGAGTGAGATTTGGTTCTAACAAGCATGAGGGAGCTTGCGAGATAAGAGCATTGGTGAATTGGCAGTCTCGACACCTGTGGTGTTGAGAAGCAGGAGCTCAGCCTTATATTAGGCTGGAGGAGAAGGCAGTCAGGAGCATGCGCATTTTTTTTTTTTTTTGAGACAGAGCCTCAAGCCGTCCCCCTGGGTAGAGTGCCATGGCATCACAGCTCACAGCAACCTCCAACTCCTGGGCTCAAGCGAGTCTCTTGCCTCCACCTCCCAAGTAGCTGGGACCACAGGCGCCCACCACAACGCCCGGCTATTTCTATAGCTCAACCAGCTAAGGCGCCAGCCACGTACACCTAAG
>CAUYTI010140713.1:0-22266 GCA_963575145.1 Galago senegalensis | reverse complement strand
CATTGATGTCATTAAAGTATTTAATTTCTCCATCATAAATGAAACTCAGTTTAGCTGGATACAGGATCCTGGGCTGAAAGTTATTTTGTTTTAAGAGATTAAATGTTGATGACCACCCTCTTCTTGCCTGAAAGGTTTTGGCAGAGAGATCTACAGTTATTCGTAATATTCTTCCACTTGTAGGTTATGATTTTCTTATGTCTCGCTTCTTTCAAGATTTTCTCTTTCGTGTTAACTTTAGTGAAGTTAATTATGATGTGTCTGGGGGATGTCTTATTTGGGTTGAGTCATGCTGGAGTTTTGAAGCTGTCTGCAATCTGAATTTCAGGATATCTTGACACATCTAGAAAGTTCTCTTTCATCATTTCATAAAGAAGAGCCTCTGTGTTTTGTGAAGCAACTTCATTGCCTTCAGGGATTCCTATGTGGTGAATATTAGTTTTCTTCAAATTATTCCAGAGCTCTCTGAGAGAATGATCTGTTTTTGCTTTCCATTTCTTATTCTCTTTGGATGTTTGGACATATTCAGAAGCTTTGTCTTCTATGTCTGAGATCTTTTCTTCTGCCTCCTGCAGTCTGTTACCAAGAGATTCTACCATATTTTTCAGATCTTTGAGGGCTGCAATCTCTTGCCTCAATGTTTCAAAATCTTTGGTGGTTTTGTCTTCGAATTCGTTGAATTCTTGAGTGAACTTTTGGAATGCTCCATGAATTTCTATTTCTATCTTTGCCTCTATTCTATTAATCTTATTTGCAATCCAAATTCTGAATCCAATTTCTGACATCTCAGCCATCTGTTTATATAGGGGATCTTCAGTTTTGTCTGCCTCATCCTTTCTTGGGGGGGGTGACCTACTCTGGTTATTCATATTAACAACCACATCTTTTCTTGGGGGGGGTTGATCTACTCTGGTTATTCATATTATCAGAGCTTTCCCGCTGATTCTGCCCCACGATTATTTTACCCCATTTGGCTTTTCCCCTTGAGGTTTGTCAAGGACCCATATGGTGTTACGGCATGAGAGACTGGGAACCTGCTTGGTGTAGTGGGGCTAAGTGGCTCTGTCTTATTTTCAGCTGGTCTCTGTCCTACCCTAGTGATTCCGTTTATCTTGGTTGATGTCTCAGCTGTGGAGAAATACCAGCAATTAAGTCATTCCGCCCCCCCATAAACAACAATTGGACAAGGAAAATCAAACCTTCCCTCAACCATACACCCAGGGTGCCCCTTTGAATAGTCCCTGGGTGGTCTGCCCGGTTTAAGGGGTCCAAATCAGTTGTCCCAGTCAGCACCAGTTTCAGGTGGAAAAGTTCAAATGTTTCTGGCAGCTAGATAAGACAGGTCTGCTCTCAGCTCCAATATAACTTGCTCCAGTGCTCCATGAGGGTAAAGGGACCCACCCAGCAAATGGGTTAGTCTGGGAAGGTTAATGCCTCCTTCCCCACCTTGCACCCACCCAGTCACTTGTAATCCCCCAGGTCTGTGACCCTATTCACTCCAGTAGGCAACTGCTCCCAAGGTTTATGACTGCCAAAATCACCCGGAAATCTGAGTCCAGCAGGGGGGCCTTGCATGTTTAAATTAGGCTGCGAATGTTCTCTTAATTCCAGCCCCTCACCTTCTGTCCTGGCCAGATTTCTCTGCAAGTCAGAGGCTGCTAGAGCTGATGAGGAACTCAACTCTGGGCTGCAAACAATTGGAATTTACACTCAGGTGTCAATCCCTACCTCTGCCCACCCACTGCCTTTGTCTCAGCATTCCCCTGAGGGCAAGGTGCTCGTTGGGAAATCTGAGTCCAGTGCGGCAGGGGAAGAATTTAGGCTTTGCAAGTTCTTGCCGTTCCAGCCTCACACCTTCTGTCCTGTCTAAATTCTTCTGCAAGTCAGAGACTGCTGGAGCTGGTGAGGAACTCAGCTCTGGGCAGCAAGCAAATTAGAGTTTACACTCAGGTGTCAATTCCAGCCTCTGCCCACCCACTGCCTTTGTCTCAGCTATTCCCCTGAGGGCTGGTGCTAATGGTCTTTTTACTTACAAAAGTTACCATGTCCATTCCACCTGTGGCTGCAGTCCGGGATCTCTGGTTGCCCAGAAAGACGGAGCTCACCTATCTGGAATGGCATCAGTTTGCAGGTCAGGATGCCACTGTTGCTGTATGGCTTCCCCCGAGCCAACTTTCTTCTCCTCACTCCTGTGCCACAGTCAGTCAGCACAGAGCAGCACCAGCCCTTTCCCCCTCCACTTCTCTCAAGGAGATGCCCAAGAATCTGGACTCTGTAGGTAACAAACCTCCAGACCTCAGGGTATTGGGGGGGAATCCTTGGAGTTCAATGTTGCAGGTGGGGAATATATACAGTTTTATACAGTTTAACAGTTTTAGGACCAGCAGGAGGGTGCCATGGCATGCCAGCAGGGGTAGGAGGTCCAGTTTTTAGGGGGTCTTTCCTGTGGGATAGAGTGGATGTTTGAACTCTGCTTGCTTGTTTGCATGGAGTAAACTTCCAGCCCTTCTTCTGGGGGAGGGGACTCCCATCTGCTTGGTGGTGGATTTTGTACCTTTTGATTGTATTTTTGGGGTCACAACTCACCTCAGGAAGGTTGAAGTGTGCTCTTCAATTTTCTCTCTTGGCTCCACTCCAAACCATCAGCTCCCTTGCTAAACTTCTGTCCTTTAAGCCTCGTTCTGGACAGGAGCTTCTGTAAAAAGGTGGCTGCAGTCCGCCATCTTGGCTCCATCTCACTAATTCTAAAGTTTATAGGGAAAGGCAAAAAACCCAGAATAGCCAACACAATACTGAAAAGGAGGACAAAGTCATAACTAATACTACCTGACTTCAAAACCTACTATATAGCTATAGTTATCAAAACAATGTAGTATTGGTAAAAGAACAAATAATAGACCAATGGAACAGGCAGAACATTGTGGCTCATGCCTATAATCCTAGTACTCTGGGAGGCTGAGGTGGGAAGATCCTTTGAGCTTAGAAGTTTAAGACCAGGCTGAGCAAGAGCAAGACCCTGTTTCTACTGAAAAAATAGAAAAATTAGCTGAGTGTGGTGGAACTGCAACCTAGATCCCTCACATGCACTTTACAGTAGGCTTTGTGCTCCTATGAGAATCTAATGTTGCTGCTGAGCTTGAGCTCAGGAGTTTGAAGACTTTGATCTGCTCTGGCAGTGACGTGAGTGATGGGGAGTGGATGTAAATATAGACAAAGCTTCACTGGCTTTCTGGCTGTTCATCTCTTGCTGTGAGGCCCTATTCCTAACAGGCCATGGACTAGTACCAAGGTGACTGAAGCCCTACAGAATAAGGGATACAGATTAATAGTTTCCAAGACAGAGGGATTGGTGGAAGAGATGGGAAGGTAGAGGATGATTGTGGTTATAAATAGACAATATAAGGGATCCTTGTGGTGGGGCAACTTTTCAGTTTCTTGACCATGGTGATGGATACATGGACTTATATAGGTGATACATACATAGACATATACACATAGAAGTGGGTAGGGCGCTGGCCCCATATACCAAGGGTGGCAGGTTCAAACCTGGCCCTGGCCAAACTGCAACAAAAAAAATAGCCAGACATGGTGGCAGACACCTGTAGTCCCAGCTACTTGGGAGGCTGAGGCAAGAGAATCACCTAAGCCCAGGAGTTGGAGGTTGCTGTGAGCAGTGTGACACCATGGCACTCTACTGAGGGTGATAAAGTGAGACTCTGTCTCTACAACAACAACAAAAAAAAATTGTTACCCTAATCTGAGCAGTAATCTGCTTCCTCTAACCCTAACCCTGAGCTTAACATTAACTTCAGCACTCTAACCTGAACACTAATCCTAAAACTACCATTTATTCTAAACTCTAACACCAACACCAACCCAAATGTAATCTAATCCTAACCTGACTCTCAAATCTAAAACCAACCTTCATCTTAAATCTCTCCCTAAGTGAACTATAACCCTAACTTTAACTCCTGCTTTGAGCATCAACTTTAGCTCCTCTATCTCATGAATCTAAACACCAACCTTAACCTTAACCACACCTAGTTCTCAACATAAGCTTCACCCCAACCAAGTATTAAGCTTAATCATAGTTATAAATCTAATCATGTTGCCAAAACTAATTCAAATTTTACTCTAACACCAAATTTAGCCCTAACCCCATATTAATTCCAACATTTAAACCAATTCCAACAAATATTAACTTACTTAGAGTCTAACTTCACCATATTACCGACACTAACCCAAACACTATCGTTAACTTTAAATTTAACCCTAACAGTGTCATTAAGTCCTACCACTAATCTTAATCCCAATATTAACACATTAATAAACAACATTAAACAAACACTCGATTAACAAAATCCAGTTTCAGCCCCAATCATTAACTAGCAAGGCTCCTATGTAAACTCTAACTCTAATCTTAACCCTTACCTCACTCTACAACTAAAACTGAGCCTATCCCTAACACATACACTTTAATAACTCTAAGCCCGGTGCCAACTCTAGCACTAAATTTATCCTGAAACCTAATACTAACCCCAGCGGGAAACCAAACTCTAATTTGAGTAAATAATCCAAATCAAAATCTGTCACTGTTTATATTCTAATCCAATTAGAACTGTGTCATCTGCCAGGTATATTTTCCTCTAATTTGCTACAAGTGTTGAAATTCTAAGGAGAAGTCATGTGATAGTTTTCAAAGAGCAAGGTGCCCATTTCAGGAAGGCCCTTTCTCTGACAGCTTGTTCTCATTACCAGATCCCGATCTGATTCTTGTCTTTGTTAGAACCTAATCCAAAGAGTATGCAGAGTTGGCCAGACTTTGGACAACTGACTCAAATCTAACAGACTGATGTATAATTCAAATCAGCAATTTATTAATATATTGGGTTGCAATTTGTGCAGTCATACTTTTTCTAGTGATTGGAATAGTCATGCCTGTCATTCATGAGACCCACTATGAGGACCAATGAGCAGTGGTTCTGTGTGACCACTGCTCCTCCTAGAATGTTCGTGTTCAGATGTCACTTCCATGCTTAGGGAAGGGCTTCCCTGTGGGGGTGAAGCCAGTGAGAGACTGAATATACAAACGGACAAGAGAGCATTTGTATAATAAAACTAGAACTCCGACACCAACGAGAACAACCTACAGCAATCTGCCCAGAAAACCAACCCCTTAGCTATCATCACCAGCACAGGAGGCCAGTGTGCCACAAACCACACAGGCAGCCCCTTCTAGTGAGGTGCTTCATCCACTTCCCCTGGCTGAAGGCTCCATCAGGGCACACTAGGATCTATCCCTTTCCCACTGGGAAGCTTTTCCCTTGTCTGCCTGCTGAGAATCTTGGCCAAACCCATGTGATGGTGGCTGGCTCCCTTGTTAGACCAACCTCTGAAGAAACAGCCTCTGCTTTTCTCATTTGCATGGTCTTTGTTTATTTCTATTAATGATAATTGTGCCATTTTCCCTGCTGGTGATGGGCTTAGGCACAACACAAGCTCTGACCCCAGCTGGGAGAGATTTTTCTCCTTGATAAATGACTACAGTGAGGAAGACCTGTCCTTCCTCCTTTGTACATAGTTATGTGAGGACATGACACCTAAAGTCACACAGGGTAGCCAGCCTGCATCCATAAACCTAAGGCATATGACAAAAAGCCCCTTGGATACTTGCTGTGCCTCTCATAGTGAACTCTAGCTTCGTGCGTCCACCTGGCCAGGGTGCATGTTAGTCAGGTACTGTCACTTGCAACCAGAGCATCTTAATAGATTCATTCGGTGAGCAGGTCAAAGGGGGTTGACCTCAAGATGGGGTACTGAGGACACTTCTCTGCTCAGAGGTTTAAGTCCAGCAGCTTCATGGTTGGACTAAGGTGCCAAATTTCTTTTAAAAATTTGTTTTTGGGGTGGCACCTGTGGCTTAGTGGGTAGGGTGCCAGCCCCATATGCCAAGGATGGTGGGTTTGAACATGGCCCTAGACAAACTGCAATTAAAAATAAAATAGCCGGGCATTGTGGTGGGTTCCTGTAGTCCCAGATACTCCAGAGGCTGAGGCAAGAGAATCGCCTAAGTCCAGGAGTTGGAGATTGCTGTGAGCTGTGACATCACAACACTCTATTGAGGGCAATAAAGTGAGACTCTATCTCTACAAAAAAAAAAAATTGTTTTTGTACAAATGTAGTAAAATACATACATATATATAATATAATTACCATCTTAACCTTTTTTTTTTAATGCAGTTTTTGACTGGGACTGAGTTTTAACCTGCCACCTCTGGCATATGGGGTCGGCACCCTACTCCTTTGAGCCACATGTACCACCCATCATCTTAACCTTTTTTTAAGTGTACAAATCATTGCACTGGTGCAATCATTGGCCTCCTCCACCTCTGCACTTTTTCATCTTTTCAGACTGAAACTCTGTTCTCATTAAACACCAGCTTCCTGCTCTGCCTCCTCCAGCTCTTGGCAATCACCATTTTACTTTCTATCTTTGTTACTTTGGTGACTCCGGGGACCTCATATAAGTGGAATCCTGCAGTATTTGTCCTTTTGTGCCTGGCTCATTTAGCATAATGTCTTCAAGGTTCACCTCTGTTGTATTATGTGTTAGAATTTTCTTCTTTAAAGCTGAATAACATTTCAGTTGATTTTGTTGTTCTACTTATCCATTGAAGTAACATTTAGGTTGCTTCCAAGTTTTAACTATTGCGAATAATGCTGCTACTAATATGGATGCACAAATATCTCTTCAAGATTCTCCTTTCAATTTTTCTGTTTGTATACTCAGAAGTGGGATTGCTGGTTCATATGGTAGCTTTTTAATTTTTTTTTCTTTCTTTTTTTTTTTTTAGAGACAGAGTCTCACTTTCTCTCCCTCCGTAGAGAGCCATGGAGTCATAGCAACCTCTAGCTCTTGGGTTTAGGTAATTCTTTTGCCTCAGCCTCCCAAGTAGCTGGGACTACAGGCGCCCACCACAATGCTTGGCTATTTTTTGTTGCAGTGTGCCAGGGGCCGGGTTCAAACCCACCACCCTTGGTATATGGGACCAATGCCCTACTCATGGAGCCACAGGCACTGCCCAGGTTTTTAGTTTTTTGAAGAACTGTCATACTGTTTTCTGTAGAGGCTGGTGATAGTTTTTTTTTTTTTTTTTTTTGAGACAGAGGCTTACTTTGTCATCCTTGGTACAGGGCCATGGGGTCACACAACTCCCAGCAACCTCAAACTCTTGGGCTTAAGCGATTATCTTGCCTCTACCTCCCAAGTAGCTGGGAATACAGGCACCTGCCACAACACCTAGCTATTTTTTTTTTAAGAGACAGTGTCCCACTCTGGCTGAGGCTGGTCTTGAACTCATGAGTTCAAGCAATCCACCTGCCTCAGCCTCCCAGAGTGATAGGATTACAGGTGTGAGCCACTGTTCCCAGACTTTTTGTTTGTTTGTTTGTTTGTTTAGAGACAGAGTTTCACTTTGTTACCCTCAGTAGAATACCATGGCATCATAACTCGCAGCAACCTCACATTCTTGGGCTCAAGCAATTCTCTTGCCTCAGCCCCCCGAGTAGCTGGGACAACAGGTGCCCACCACAATGCCTGGCTATTTTTAGAGATGAGGGTCTCACTCTTGCTCAAGCTGGTCTTGAACTCATGAGCTCAGGTAATCCACCCACCTTGGCCTCCCCAGAGTGATGGGATTATAGGTGTGAGCTACCATGCTGGCCTATGGTGACAAATTCTTATCTCTTAACTACTTCTTTCATGATTTATGAAGCCCTTCTGTCTTAGTTCATTTGTGCTATGAACTGAGCTGTGAACAGACTTCCCAACACAAAAAAAGATAAAGGTGATGAATATCTCAGTTACCCTGATTTGATCATTATACATTGTTTGCATGTATCAAAATTACATGTACCCACATAATACATGCAGCTATGACATATAAATTATAAAAAAAATAATATGGCAGACTAGGTAATTTATAAAAAAAGAAATTAGGGGTGGCGCCTGTGACTCAGTGGGTAGGCTATTGGCCCCATATACCGAGGGTATTGGGTTTGAACCCAGCCCTGGCCAGCTAAAACAGCAATGAGAATTGCAACAAAAAAATAACCAGGCATTGTAGTGGGCACCTGTATTCTCAGCTACTCAGTAGGCTGAGGCAAGAGAATTACTTAAGCCCAAGAGTTGGAGGTTGCTGTGAGCTGTGATACCACGGCACTCTACCGAGGGTGACAAAGTGAGACTGTCTCAAAAAAAAAAAAAAAGAAATTAATTTATTGGCTCGGCGCCTGTAGCTCAAGTGGCTAAGGCACTAGCCACATACACCTGAGCTGACGGGTTCGAATCCAGCCCGGGCCCACGAAACAACAATGTTGCTGCAACCAAAAAATAGCCGAGCGTTGTGGCGGGTGCCTGTAGTCCCAGCTACTTGGGAGGCTGAAGCAGGAGACTCGCTTGAGCCCAGGAGTTGGGGGTTGCTGTGAGCTATGATGCCACAGCACTCTACCCAGGGTGACAGCTTGAGGCTCTGTCTCAAAAAAAAAAAAAAAAGAAAAGAAAAGAAATTAATTTCTCAGAGATCTGGACCCCATCTCTAAATCCAAGACCAGGTGCTGGCATCTTGTGAGTACTTTCTTGCTGCAGCATCCCATGGCAGAAGGGTAAGAGAACAAACCAGCCCAAAGCTGCCTGAAGCCTTTTTCATAAGGCCCTTTATTCCATCAACAAGGAAGGTGCCCTTCTGGCCTAATCACCTCTTAAAGTCCCCACCTCTTAACTACCAGCACATTGCCAACACCTGAATTTTTGAGGGAGCACATTTAAACCATGTCATCCCTATCCTAAAACAAATTTTTTCCAGACAAGCCCTGAATAGCCTGGTGGTCATGATTACCTAGACTTAGACTGACCTGGCCTTCCCAAGCCTCTGGTGCCCAGCCTCTCACTCATTCCACACTAGCTTCTGTCTCATCCGCTCATGTTGCTTGTCACCTGCCTCATTCCCAACGGTAAGGGGCTTTCACAACCAAAGGCTGCTCACTGGCCCCATGCTCTCACCTCCATGCCCGCCTGTCCTTGTGGCAACTGTGGCCACTTCCTCTCTGCCCTGTCTCCCTCTGCTCAGGCAGGGGTCAGGGTGGTGTGGTGGGCCAGCCCTGCTTAGGGAGGAATACTCAGCATGGCTTATAGTTTAGGAAGTTGTGAGGTTTCTGGCCTCGCTGGGGTGAGGTTGTGAGGGCTTATAGTTTAGGAGGTTGTGAGGTTTCTGGCCTCCCTCATCATTCTTTCTTTTTTATTTGAAACAGAGCCTCAATCTATTGCCCTGGGTAGAGTGCCGTGGCATCACAGCAACCTCCAACTCTTGGGCTCAAGCCATTCTCCTGCCAGAGAATGGCAGTCTCGAGTATCTGGTACTACAGGTGCCTGCCACAATGCCCGGCTATTTTTTGGTTGGAGCCATCATTGTTGTTTGGTGGGCCTGGGCTGGATTCAAATCCACCAACTCAGGTGTATGTGGCTGGTGCCTTAGCCGCTTGAGCCACAGGCGCTGAGCCAAGATCTATCTTTCTTTCTTTCTTTCTTCTTTTTCTTCTTTCTTTCTTTCTTTCTTTCTTCCTTTCTTCCTTTCTTTCCTTTCTTTCCTTTCTTTCCTTTCTTTCCTTTCTTTCCTTTCTTTCCTTTCTTTCCCTCCTTCCCTCCCTCCCTCCCTCCCTCCTTTCTTTCTTTCTTTCTTTCTTTCTTTCTTTCTTTCTTTCTTTCTTTCTTCTTTTTTGAGACAGAGCCTCAAGCTATCCCCCTGGTAGAGTGCCATGGGATCACGACTGAGAGCAACCTCCAACTCCTGGGCTCAAGCGAGTCTCCTGCCTCCGCCTCTCAAGTAGCTGGGACTACAGGCGCCTGCCACAACGCCCAGCTATTTTTTAGTTGCAGCCGTCATTGTTGTTTGGTGGGCCTGGGCTGGATTCGAACCCACCACCTCAGGTGTACGTGGGCTAGCTGCTTGAGCCACAGGTGCCAAGCCAAGATCATTCTTTCTTCAGCACAAAAGGAAGCAAGAAAAGCTTCATCTGTCTCTGCTGAATCCATTTTAATAAAAAGATTTGTTATGTAAAATTTGGATTCAGTCAAATGGGCACAAATTTCCTTGATGCCCTCGGTCCCCCACCACTGGATGGGGGGTGGAGCTGGAGAAGTCAACCCCACACTGCTATGGTACGGACCTTGAGGTGTGTGCGGTGTCTCCATCTGCAGGATTATTCTTTCCTATTTGCATGGCTCAGTGAAGATTTAATCCAGGCATCCTCAAACTATGGCCTGCGGGCCACATGTGGCCCTCCTAGGACATTTATCTGGCCTGCTGGGTGTTTTTGCTACCGCTGCCTGTCCTGCTTAGCAGCCGATTCATCCCGGGGCCTGCAGTCCGGCCCTCCAACGATCTGAAGGGACAGTGAACTGGCCCCCTGTTTAAAAAGTTTGAGGACCCGTGATTTAAACTAAACAGATGGCCATGCTTATTTGGATTTGGTTTCTAGAATATTCTGACCTTTTGTAGCCTGTGAAGATTCTTTTCCTCCCAGTCAAAAGTAAAAGCAAGAATTCAGCTCGGTTCCAACTGGATGTTTTCTGAGGTGGACTGTGTAGATCTGGGATCTCAGGACTTTTCCCAGACCCTGTTGTGTGGGGACTCACAACCTAGGACTGCCCCACCAGGTGCTGGAGGTGGAGGTCCCCCTAGGCTACAGATGAGGCTGATTCCCACCCACTACATGTACATTGACCATACCCAGGTCAAATTTCCAAATCCATCCTGGGAAAGTACTGTCTGTCTGCCAACTCACAGATGGTTAGAGGGGCCAGTGAGCCTGAGGGGCAGGTGGGGGTCAACAGGAAGCTGCCTTCCTCCAACCTGCTGTTCATCAGGGTCCTGGGAGGCCTTTTCAGGATAGGAGCTGACTCCATGGGATGGACCAGTGGGGCCCTAGGAGCACAGATAATCCCCAGCCTGCGGCTGCTCTGTGCCCTGCCACCACAGGCTGGCAGTACTTGGTAGATGTAGGAATTTAGGAGAAAATAGGAAAATACCAGCAAAAATAGGATAGAAATTGCCTTTAATCCCATCAGCCAGATATAAGCACTCTCAACTTCATGTTTCATCTTTTTCTGTAGGAGACAGAGAACATAGATTCTGCTGCACATTTTGTTTTTGACTCCCTGGTCCACCCACCTCTCTCCAGGGCCTTGCTGCATTGTCTCTACATCTATCTCACTCATCAAGGCTAGGCCTGGGCTCCTGTGAGGGACAATATGGTACCATGCTTGTGGTGGCCTCTGGCTCCAGTGATTCACAGGCCCACAGTGGAGTGACAGCAGGCCAGGGGCCACTGTTCCATCTATTCTTCATAAACCCCTGGGACTGAGCATCATTACAGAAGACACCACTGCAAGGGAGGGGCTGAGCAACCTTCCCAGGTGGGCAAAGCTCTGTCCCTTCTGGGGCTCAGGAATGGTTTTTAGAGAGGATAGGGAGTTTTTCTGTGCCCACATACTCATGGGATCCACCCGCTGTCTGGTTCAGCACTTACCCCCCGCCTCCCGTGGATGAGCAGGAAGGGAGTCTTAGCAAACAAGACTAGAATGAGCTGCTCCCTGTCTTGGAAGAAGGAGAACCCTGGTGACTGTTCACCAGAGAATGGCCTGTGGCCCATAAATTGTCTCAGGTCACACACCTTGTCTGAAATAAATGGTGCTCACATAAGTTAACCTCCCTTCCTGCTGGCTGGTTGGCAGAACCACTAGCTCACAAGCCAACAGGGTTAGACTTTTACCTGTGTTCAGAGTGTTGGCTTAATGTTGAGAAGTGGATCTTATCCTAGTGCTTCAGACACAACATTTGATAGTCTGTCTCCAATATTTAGTGGGACTCTGATTTTGCTCTACATATGATATAAAAACTAGTCTTACCTTTTTACTTGTGGGAAGAGAAATTGTAGCTAAGGAATGAAAATCTTTTAAAATCATT
Source organism: Galago senegalensis (assembly GCA_963575145.1). Lineage (NCBI taxonomy): Eukaryota > Metazoa > Chordata > Mammalia > Primates > Galagidae > Galago > Galago senegalensis. The sequence continues at coordinate 10,243 of CAUYTI010140713.1, read as the reverse complement.
GGGCCAAAGAGATATGAAAATAAGACAGCAACACATCCTGCTTCCCCCTTGAGCTATGTATTCATCCCTTGGAATTGCTCACTATCACTACAGGCCGCTATAAATTAACCTAATCGTGCTGCACCCAACACTGTAACTGATACCCTATAACTTAACGTATAGCTAATCACTGGCTAATGTTATTTCTACAAACAGTTGAGAATTTATGACAAATAACTTTGTATCAGCCCATGCCATGCCCCATTTTTGTCTTTAAAAACCTGCTGGTAGAATCATGTCGTGTGTGTACATATTATCCCTAAGGAAAGAAAAGGCAAACGTGTATTTGTATAAATGTTTAACTGGAAATGTCCATAGAGCTGGCTAATTTGTATTCACTTTTTATTTTACATTAATTTCTAATGTTTTTAAAATTCTGTATCACTTAAATTTCCTCCATTTGAGTGGATTCACTAAATATTTCTAAAAATTTTTTAACAAAAAACAAAAAGTTACTAGGCCAGGTGTGGTGGCTCACACCTATAATCTAGCCCTCTGGGAGGGTGAGGCAGGAGGATCTCTTAAGGTCAAAAGTTTGAGACCAGCCTAAGCAAGAATGACATTCCAACTCTACTAAAAAAATAGAAAAATTAGAAAGGTGCCTATAGTCCCAGCTACTGAGGAGGCTGTGGCAGGAGAATAGCTTGAGCCCAGGAGATAGAGGTTGTTGTGAGCTAGGCTGACCCCAGGGCACTCTAGCCCAGTTGAAGAGCAAGACTGTGTCTCAAAAAAAAGTTAACTTTAACAAAGGAAAAAGTAAAACAATAATAACAAAAACCAACCAAACAAACAAACATAAAACAACCATGGTGGTAAAAAAGGCTGAACAGAACTTATACCTAAGGTTCTCTGAGCCTGAGTCTTCCAGGTGACTTTTCTCACTTTGGCACACGTGAACTCTTTAAATCAGGGGTCCTCAAACTTTATAAGCAGGGGGCCAGTGGTCTCTCAGACCATTGGAGGGCCAGCCTAGTGGCACCAGGACAAGTCAGCTGCTAAGCAGGACAGGCAGCAGCGGCAAAAACACCCGGCGGGCTGGATAAATGTCCTCAGCAGACCACATGTGGCCCATGGGCTGTAGTTTGAATGCTTGCTTTAAATCATATTTTGTGCTTCAGCCTCTTCCTTTTAGGTCAACATTTTAAAAATACTAGCAGACTATACAGAATATATAAAGAACTCTTACAACTCAAGAATAAAATGACAGCCCAGTTTAAAAATGGGCAAAAAGTTTGAACAACCATTCTTCTAAAGAAGATACATGAATGGCCAATGAGCACATGAAAAGTTGTCCAACACCATTTGTCATCAGAGAAATGCACCTCAAAACTGCAATGAGATGCCATGTTACACCCTCTAGGATGGGTATTTTAAAAAAGAGGAGGCTCAGCATCTGTAGCACAGTGGTTATGGCGCCAGCCACATACACCAAGGGTGGCAGGTTTGAACCTGCCTGGGACAGCCAAAACAACTGCAACAAAAAAATAGCCAGAGATAGGCACTGTGCCAGGTGCCTATAGTCCCAGCTACTCAGGAGGCTGAGGCAAGAGAGTCACCTAAGCCCAGGAGTTGGAGGTTGCTGTGAGCTGTGATGCCACAGCACTCTACCGAGGGCAATAAAGTGAGACTCTGTCTCAAAAAAAAAAAAAAAGCCAGGCATTGTGGTGGGTGCCTGTAGTCCTAGCTACTTGGGAGGCTTAGGCAAAAGAATCATTTAAGCCCCAGAATTTGAGGTTGCTGTGAGCTGTGACACCATGGCACTCTACCAAGGGCAACATAATGAGACTCTGTCTAAAAAAAAAAGAAAAATAAACACCAAAACCCCAGAAAATAACAGTGTTGGCAAGGACATGAAGAAGTTGGAACTACATACATTGCTGGTGGGAATGTAAAATAGTGCAGCCATTTTGGAAAAACACCTGGTGGTTCCTCAGAAAGTTAAGCACAGAGTTAGCATTTGACCCAGAGATTCCATTCCTACGTACATATCAAGAGAAATTAAAATGTGTGTAAAAATTTGTATTCAAATGTTCCTAGAGCCATTATTCGTAATAGCCAACATTTGTTTACCCAAATGTCCATCATATGATGAGTGGGTAAACAAAATGTGGTATATCCACACAACAAAATATCCTTTGTATATAAAAGAGTGAAGCACTGATATATGGCACAATATGGTTGAACCTTGAAGACATCAGGCTCAGTGAAAGAGTCCAGACAGATGAGGCCATCTATTGTATGTTTCCATTTATATGAAATGTCCAGAATAGGCATATCCATAGAGACAAAAAGGAGATTTGATAGCTCCTGAGCCTGGGCGGTGGTTGTAGATAATAGGGAGTGACTGCTGAGGAGTACGGGTTCCTTTGTAGGGTGATGAAACTTTCTAAAATTAGAAAGTGCTGTTGGCTTGTACAATCTTATGAATATACCCAAAATTACTGAATTGCACACTTTCAGTAAAATGGTGAATTTTATGGAGTGTGAGTTATACATCAATAAAGAAGTGGCAGGAATATATGTAAAGATAATTAAAAGAGGGCAGTGCCTGCGGCCCCATATGCCGGAAGTGGCAGGTTTAAACCCAGCCCCTGCCCAAAACTGCAAAAAAAAAAAAAACAAAAGATAATTAAAAGAATGAAACCTAAGCATTTGTTGAGATGACACAAATTTAATGTTAAATTTTTAAAAAGAGAAAAGAACCTTCATGGGTTCTGTTTCCATGTCTGCAAAATGGAGATGGCCATTCATGCTTCCAGGGCTGCTGGGGCCCCAGGCATGGCAGTCAGGGCAACTTCCCTCAAGCTTGTTGATGGAATCCCTCTACTCACATCCCAGAATGAGGATAGCCTCTGTGTGCATCTTGAGAGGAAGGTTTTACCAAACTCCTCCTGCTAATAGGAAATGAGGATGGGCTGGGTCAAGTGGTAGCAGCTGCAGGTTTTGCCCAACAGGAGTCAATGCCTGCATGCCAATGCTCAGGCATCACTCCCATCAGCAAAACGACTGTATTAATGTGACACAGTGTGCCTGCACCTGGAGCCACAGGCACTGTGAGTCCTGTGGAATCTGTTTTTTTCTCCAGTAATTGGGGTGCTGCTGGTAACTACAACTTCAAAGGCACAGGTCGGGGATAGAACCGTGTGGGTTCTATCTAAGTGATATATAATGTATGTGAATTGCCTGATGAAGGCCTGGAGACCCTCTATCACCTCCTAGTGGCTAGCAAGTTGCCCTCACCCCTTGGGCTGGACCTGAGAACCCCAGGAACAGCCTGGCAGTTGTGACCTTTGTCCCTTGAGGCCCAGGCCTGGGTAGGGAGTGGCCCCAGGCAGGCTCCGCCCTGGATGTATCTCCCACTCTGGGTTTCCCTGAAGTTGTCACTTGCTCACTAAGCTGCTTCCCTCAGTCTGGTAGTGGTGCAGCTTCCAAAAGATTTAGGGGAGCTTTTACAAAAGCAGTCTGTCTCTCCACCCCAGCCCAGTGAAGGGGGAGGATTTAGATGGGAAGCGGGTGGTGATGTGGGGCTTTCTGACAAGCTAATGCACAAAGAGCAGGGACACACATAACATTTAGGGCTGTTTAGGATTTTGCGGTTGAAAGGGACCCTCACTGCTGTGTGAGGGAGCTGCCCAGCCCAGTCCTGTAGTCACCCCTGCCAGGAAGAGGCACAAAGTTGTCTCTGTGGAGGCTTCCAGGCTGAGCCTAGAGACAGCTGCTCCGCCCAGGGCAGGAGCAAGCAGACATGACCTGCATGTGGGAGGTGACCCCAACGTTCAGCACCTGCCTGTGCCTGGCCATTTGACAGGAAGCCTCAGTAAGTAGAAGCTTCTTAGTAGAAGATGCTGGACAGCCTTGAGCCCTTGAGTGTCATACAAGGGCCACGGTGGCAGATGCCAATCTCCGCCCACACCAAAGTGGCAAACTAAGTGAGATGCCCTCTGAATTTAGGGTGCCCCATAATAAGAAGGAAAGGGGAGCTGTGAGAGCAAAGGGAACACTACTGGATGAAAGAGGAGAGGGAATGAGGGACTAGGATGGGGAGCGGGGTTTGGGGAAGGGCTTAGGCAGCCTGAGGGGTGAGGCATATGTCTGCCCTGGCCTCCCTTTGAGTATCTTCCTAGGGACATGCTGCATTCCTTGATGCTGAGAGGTTTGGGCTGTTCAGCAGGTCTCTGGTTGCTCCCAGATACCTACATGCAGTAGGAACAGCATCAGCCCTGGGCCCCAGCTCCCAGCAGCTCACCCTGTGACAGTCCTCAGGGCTGCTCTGTGTCCCTGCTCACGGAGCCTGCAGGAAGTTGACCCTAAGACAGCAGCCCCGGGAGGAGGGCTGGAGAGGGTGAGGCTTACCACAGCAGTATGAAGCATTAAAAAGCACTGATTTCTGGGGAGAAGGCTTCCTCCCAAACCATGGCTTCCGTCCCTAGGCTGTGCGCCTGAGGATCAGGTCTTGCCACCTCACCCCAGACTGGGCCCCAGGCCTCCTCCTCTGGTTAGGGTAACCCCATAGGGGTGAGCAGGAGACCATGGCCCAGGCAGGGCAGCACAGGCTGAACCAGACCCCAGGCAGCCAGAGGCCCCCTCCACGTGGGATGGGAGGGACAGAGCTCTTCCACCCCAGAAATCTGACACGCTATGCAGACTCAGCATCTTTATTGTGCCCGTTCAGAGCCGGTGACCAGGCCGCTGCCTTCTGGGCAACCCAGCCAGGTGCGAGGACTTGGAGTGAGGCTGGCTCAGTGGCTTGGCCACAAGAGGGTGAAGGTGCCACGGACACAGCAGAAGTCAGGCTCTGGCTGCTCCGGCCTGGGCTCCACCGAGACCAGGCGCCGGGCCCCGCGCTGGCTGAGGGGGATGCAGTCGGAGACTCGGACCTCCAGGGCGCGGCCCTCCCTGCAGCAGGGGCTGGGTCACGACGGTGTTGGCTTTCTCCCACGCCCACAGCCGGTGCCCACCGGCACCCAGCTCTACTCACCCTTGGCAGTGCGCAGCCAGCACACCCACCAGCTCCCCAATGCGGTTGTCCAGCGGTGGCTGGGAGCGGTGCAGGCACACCACCAGGTCGTCCTGGCCCCGGGCATGCAGCACGACCAACTGGTCCCGCCCGCTGGTCACACTCAGCCCAGTCACCTGAACAGGGAGCCGGGGTCAAGGGGCGCTGGACTTGCCCCCTTCCCTGGGATCCTATCTCTCCAACCCTACAGGGAGCCCTACCCAGGATCCCCTACAAGGGCACAGCCCAGGGTCCTTCCACTCCCTCCCTTCTCTTTCTGGTCCCTGCTGACAAAGGGGAAGGTTGAGCAGGGAGCCATACAATAGGACTTTCTGTCATGATGAATGCTTCTAGATTCTTGCTGCCCAACAGGGAACCCCTGAACACCTGTGACTGAGTTTTTAGGTGACTTTTTTGTTCTGAGACAGGGTCTTGCTCTGTTGCCCAGGCTAGAGGGCAGTGCTGGCATCATAGCTCACTGACACCTTTAACTCCTGGGCTCAAGCCTCAGCCTCCCTAGTAGCTGTAACTACAGGTGTGGGCCACTACACCTGACTAATTTTTTAATTTACTTACGTTTTGTAAAGATGGGGTCTTACTACTGCCCAGGCTGGCTTAGAACTCCTGGCCTCAAGAGAAACTCCTGCCTTGGCCTCCCAAATTGCTAGGACTACTGATGTGGATGTGAACCAATGTCCCTGGCCTGAGTGTTTAGTTTTATTTCACCTTAATTTAAGGTGACCAGACGTCTAGCTTTTGGCAGGACAGTCCTGATTTTTAACAATTTGTCCCGTGTCCCGCGGCATTTTTAAAAAGTCCCGGTTTTTGGAAAGAATGCAGGACAAGCTAGGGAACAGCGGGACAATAGGAAGGGAATATACAGTTTTTGGCTGCTGAAAAGGTTAATGTAACTTCATTTGGGAATGAAGAGGTTAATGTAACTTCATTTGGAAATGAAAAGGCTAATGTAAACTCCCTACTTCCCTCCTGGGCAAGGTCACCCAGGTGGACCTGTGTGCTATTCCTTTGAGCTAAAGTCACTGCCATATACATACTTTTTTTAATGTATTATATTTGTAAATTGTACTTCTGTTGAAATTTAAAAAAATATATATTACAATACTATTTTTGTGCTCTATGAAAATTTTTGTTGCTCCATATAGACCAAATTTTTAAATTTTTAATTAAGAACCCTGACCCCTCCTCCCCTGTCAATGGTGTCCCACTTTACCAATGTTAAAATCTGGTCACCTTATTTCAATTACATGTAAACAGCTACACTGGCTCTCAGCTGCTGTATCAGACACTAATGGCCCCTTGGCCCCTTCTACTCTGGCAGTCGCAGGATCCCTGACACTGTGAGAGACCCAGAGGGGATCCAGCCTGAATCCCTGCCCCAGGCTGCTCTCTGTCCTGCAGGAAAGGGAATTGATGAGAACACAGAGCTGCCATGCAAGGGAACACAAGAGCCTAAGAGCCAGCAGTAGGCAGAAGAGAGGCAGGATGAGATCCTGCTGGAGGCACTGAATACCTGGGAGACCCTCCCAAGATAGACACAGGTGGGGAGAGAGGCTGTTTGCCTTGGCTGGGATGTGAAAGTGTGGTGGTTCAAGGTAGCTGTGCAGCAGGGCATGAAGGGCCAGAGCGTTTACCCTGTGGGCAATGGGAAGCCACTGCAGGGTTTTCTGCAGGGGTACTGCCATGGGCTGAATTTTGGGATGCTCCAGACCCTTACAGGCAGACAGGATAGGAGGAGGCTAAGGCAGGGCTCCCTCAGCCTGGTAGCACCCCTCGAAAATGCTGTGCATGTGGCCTCCTACCCATGGCACTCACCCTGTCGAGGGGCACAGCCCGCATCACCCGGTATTGCCTGCTGGGCTCCAGCTTGTAGAGGTGCCGATCTGTGAGCAGGAGGGCCCGGTCTCGCCGCTTGTGGAAGCGGTTCACCTGTGGGAGAGGGGCTTATTCCAGGTCAGTGCTGCCAGAGGCCCCTGCCATCCCTTCCACATCCCCCCTGCCCTGTTCTTCCTGGGCTGGGGCTTCCTATAGTCTCTCCTGAGTGGCCCTCTCACCTGTGCCCACAAGTCCCCCTTTACCAGCCTCTAACCTTGCGGACGTGGCTGGAAAAGAGCACAGTCCCAAAGCCATCCTTCTCCCGAAGCTTCTTTAGTTGCTGAGCAAACAGACTCGATGCTGTAGGATTGTCTGTGGCCTGAAGATAGATGGAGGGGTGGGGGCTGCTTGGGATTGATGGTAGCTCTCCAAGAATGAGTATGGCTGTCCTTCACTTCAGGAAACCAAGTCACAGGTATGTGCATTGGTTTGCCAGTGCTGAGTCTATGAGGGCCAAGGGCCCAGAGCCTGCCACTTTGACATTCTAGGCTGTGACTGAGCCCACCCTCCTTGTGCCCTGCACACATCCCCAAAGGCTGCTGCTCCTCAAACCCATGCTTGGATTTTGTGGAGCTCTGGAGACAGCCTCTTCAGAAGGCCAGGACCAGGTGGCCCCACCAGATAGAAGAGGCTTACTGCTAAAGTTGGAGAATGGCTGGTGGGGGAGCTGACCTGAGAATACTTAGGAGGACAGCTATACCTAAGAACATGGGTGGGCAGTTGCACCTGAGAACATGTCAGGAGGTGGCATACCTGGGAATGTGGCAGGGGGTGGCCGTACCCAAGAACATGGAACGGCAAGTGTACCCTAGAACATAGAGGGGTGGCTGTACCTGAGAACATGGGGTGAAGGTGTACCCAAGAATATGGTGGGGCAGCCATACCCGAGAACATGGCGGGGAGGCTGTACTTGGGAACATGTTGGGGAGGCTGTACCTAAGAATTCGAGGTGGGGTGGAGAGGTGGAGGGCGAGCCAGTAAAACCCAGGCAGGTAGGCCAGATGAAAACCCCCAAACCTCAGGGATGAACCCTTAGGGAGAAGAGTGAGGACTGAGAGAGAGTCAAAAGGACAGTTACACTCTAGACCTGAGAGAGGAATTCTGAGGGTGTCCGGGCACAGTGATAGTCTGGAGCCCTCGTGGGTATCCACATCCCCCCAGCAGCCCTGGGTCCACCTGGCACTTACAGAAGACAAGTAGTCTCGGTTCCAGGCCCGCTGACAGCCCCAGTCCTGTCGCAGCCCCTGTAGGGCCCCCATGGCAGCCACCTTGGCCTTAATCTGGGCCATGTCTGAAGGAGGAATATTCTTCACCAGCTGTCGGGCCCGCCACCTGGAGAGGGTGAGCAGTCAGATGGAAGCTGCGCCATGCTTAATGCCTTCCCCTCATCCCTTCCCTACAGGAGAAGGCTGGGCCCTCAGCCTGGCTGCCCTTCATGTCCAGTTTCTACTGGCCTCTCTGGTCTTAGTCCCTTGAAGTTAATGCTTGTCCATGGAAAGTGGCTCTGAGAACTGCAGCTGCCCAACACCTTCCTGTTCTGGGCATACCATTTCTTTTCTGCCTTTCTTTTGGAGCACTTCTACTCAGCCCTCAAGGCCCTGCTCAGATGCAGAGTCCCTCCTCTTCCCAGCCCCGAACAGCCACCCTTATCCCTGTAGGATGTGGCTCTAGACCTCAAATGCCCAACACAGTTCTCAGAATGGTCAGGGCTGTGCTACCAACTTTGAGACAGTCAGCTAATGTGGCACAGTCTTCCCACCTATCAAGGGGGCTTCTGTATCTCCCAGCTGGGCACTGTGGGGCCAGATGACTAGTGAGGTGTGCAGTGGATGCACCGGAAAGCATGGCTGGCTAGGGCAATACCTGCAGAAGAGTGCTTGGCAGGTGTCCTGGAAAGGCTGTAGCACAGTAGGTGGTGGTGGCCACACAAGGTCACGGCCATAGAGTGGGGGCTGCCGTGCAGCCTGGAATCTCCGCTGCAGCTCAGCCAGATGAGCACGCACCTTGTACCTCCGGAACCCGCGCATGATGGTATACACAGCTCTTAGCCGCCTGCAGCGCCACCTTGCCAAGGTGCCCCGCCAAGCCTGGTTGGGCCGGGAGCGATGGGATACACAGTCAAGCCCAGCCAGACCCCAGTCTTGTAACCCAACCCTGATCCTAAGCCTTCATGGAGCACCCCCTCGCATGTCTCCAAGGAGACTGGCTCCAGGAGCCATGTCCATCTGGCTGCTGGCTGTATTCCTGGATGGGAATGTGGCCAGCTATACTACTCAAGGATCTGTAGACTCTCAGAAAAGAGTTGCTTGCCTGTTCCAGGCTTTTAAAGCTGGAAACTGGCACTGATGGGGACCTGCAATTCCCCACAGAGAGAAAGCCCACATGATAAGAGAGATGGGGACAGATGCAGGTGGTTTCTTCCTGCTTATAAGGACAACTGCTAATGAGTTCAGTTCACCTGAAATCTGACCTGGTATAGACTTAACCTCCAACTCCCAGGATATCCCAAGACAGAGAGATATCCCAAGAATGGAACCATCAAAACCCAGACTAGAAACCCTACAAGGAAAGCAGTTCAGGGCTGGCTGGGCATGGTGGCTCACACCTATAATCCTAGCACTCTGGGAGCCTGAGGCAGGTGGATTGCTTGAACTCACAAGTTTGAGACCAGCCTGAGCAAAATGGAGACCCCCATATCTACTAAAAATAGAAAAAAACTGAGGCAAGGGGATCACTTGAGCCCAAGTTGGAGGTTGCTGTGAGCTATGATCCCACAGCACTCTACCCAGGGTGACAGCTTGACACTTTGTCTCAAAGAAAAAAAAAAAAGAAAGCAGTTCAAGGATCCACAGATTTAAACAGACCCTGAGTACAACAGCACCTTTAGGAGCCAACTGGGGAAATCTGAGTACAGATTGGGAACTGAAAACCATAAATAGTTTGAGGTTTCCAAACGAGGACAGTGGTGCTATGCAACCCCTGTGTCTTGGAGGATATGACAGAGGTAACAACAAATGCAGGGTATGATCACTGATTAGATTTTAGACTTTTAGAAGATGTGATAGGGGTTTAGCTCAAGTGGCTAAGGTGCCAGCCAAATACACCTAAGATGGAGGGTTCGAATCCAGCCTGGGCCCACCAAACAACAATGACAGTTGCAACCAAAAAATAGCTGGGCATTGTGGCGGGTGCCTGTGGTCCCAGCTACTTGGGAGGCTGAGGCAGGAGACTCGCTTGAGCCCAGGAGTTGGAGGTTGCTGTGAGCTGTGATGCCACAGCACTCTACCCAGGGGGACAGCTTGAGGCTCTGTCTCA
>CAUYTI010140711.1:0-21540 GCA_963575145.1 Galago senegalensis | reverse complement strand
GTTTATTAATGCCAACCATCAACTCTCAAAAATAAACAAATAAAATAAAGGCAAATGTGGATATTCAATAAAAATTTAACTTCTGGAATTTAGAACCAGAAAAAATTTTGTTGAGTTGTTAGTTAAGCAAGATTCAGAGGTGTGTAGTACATTTGAAAATATGCTAATCTAGTATAATATGTCAAATTTTTATTGTATACAAGGAATTGAAAAAGCTCCCAGTGATTAAAACAGAACAAAACATGATTATCCAGTGGCCAATATGGCTGTCTAAAAATCATGGGATGCAGCACGGTGCAACACTACCTTTTTGAGTCCCCCAAATACATCCCACAGTAATCATTGGTTAATATCCTAACACATGGCTTCTCTTGTTTTGTGCATCTTCCTTTTGCTAAAATACTCCACATCTCTAATTATAAATAAATAGTTCACTCAGGGCATAACCATATCTGTCTTGCTCAGCACCAAACCCCTAAAGCTTAATCCTGTGTGGCACAGAGCAGATGCTTAACACATATTTTAAGGTAAATGGCAATACATTCCAAAATGAGATACAAATGAGCAAAGTTAGCCTAGAACAAGGATTATCACAGAGTGAACAACTCTAAAACTGTGTCAAAGAAAGCTTCACGGAGGAGCAGGTGCTGGAGGGACACTTTGAAGAAAAAGAAAATTATCCAAGGGAAGGGGCAGAAGAGAAAATGATTTCCTATAGTACCAAACTACAAATGGCTGCATAAATCTTGATACAAACTGCTTTTTGTATCTGTTACCCTGGGTAGAGTGCTATAGCATCACAGCTCACAGCAACCTCCAACTCTTAGACTTAAGTGATTCTCTTGTCTCAACCTCCTAAGTAGCTGGGATTACAGGTGCATGCCACAATACCTGGCTATTTTCTGGTTGCAGTAGTTGTTATTGTTGTTTAGCTGGCTCAGGCCAGGCTCAAACCTGCCAGCTTAGGTGTATGTGGCTGGCACCCTAACCACTGAGCTGTGGGTGCTGAGCTGATACAAACCACTTTACACAAACAAAATGGGCACACTTTAATTGAGCTCCAGGTTCAGGAGCCTGGGGCAGATATTGAATATTACTCATGTATTATAGTAAGCCTGATATCTTGGCTTTGTTTCCTCTGGGTTTTCACCACTTTCGGGCTCCGTGCATAGTCTCTACCAAAACCAGCCTCTCTGCCATGACTGCTTCAGTCTCAGTACTAAGTCTCATTATTCTTTCCGCATGCTCAGAAAGTAAGTTCACTATTCTCAATTAAAATCTCAAAGTTCACTTTTTAAATGTGATTACCACAGTAGCATGGCTTTAGAAAAAAAGATAAAAGCTACAGAATGAAGGAAGGGCAAATTCCCCAGTAGTACAAACTACTCTTAAATATGTGTATATTTAAATAATGTCTAATAAGAAAGATTCAATGTTCTTGAGGCAATATATGAATGGAACACAATGCAAAAATATGAAAATTCACAATTGTAGTTGAAGATGTGAAAATTCTTCTCTCAGTAGTCAGTAGAACTAATAGACAAAAAATAAATCCACAAGGATATAGGAGATCTAAACACCAACAATAAACTAGATCTAATTCATTCCAAGCTGGCAGTCATTGACACAACCACGCGAATTAGGAATGACTTTGCTTCATGGCACAATAAGATATTTCACACCAGACTATTCATATACATTTCTTCCCCATTTCTAAAATCAGCCATTTCCCTAAGGAGTCTGGATATTTTTCTTATTATATTTTTTATTGATACAGAATAATTGTACATATGTATAAGGTACATGGCGCTGTTTTTATACATATAATGTATAATGATCAGATCAGGGTGATAGTATATCCATCATCTCAAACGTTTATCATTTCTTTGTGCTGGGAAGATTTAATATCCTTCTCCTAGCTATTTGAAACTATTATTGTTAGCTATGGTCATCCTGCAATGCCATAGAACACTAGAATGTATTCCTCTGCTCTGGTTGTACTTTTGTGCCCTTCAATAAATATTTCCCTATCTTCTCTTTCTCCCTGCCCTTCTCAAGCTCTAGTATCTGCTGTTCTATTTTTTACTTTTATGAAAGCAGCTTCTCTTTAGTTTCCATATGGGAGTGAGAACATGCAGTGTTTAACTTTCTGTACCCAACGCATTTCCTCTATATTGTCCTCCAGTTCCATGCACGTTGCCAAGAATGACGGGATTTCATTCTGTTGATGGTTGAATGGTATTCCATTGCGTATACCACATTTTCTTTATCGGTTTCCATGTTGTTAGACAATTAAGTTGCTTCCATATATTGGCTATTGTGAGCAGAGCTGCAATGAACATGGGGGTGAAGAAGTCTCCGTATACTGATTTCCTTTTCTTTGGGTAAACGCCCAGTAGTGGGAATTCCTGGATCTTGTGGTAGGTTTTTGCAGTTTTGTGAGGAACCTCCATACTGTCCTCCATAGCAGCTATACTAATTTATATTCCCATCAACAATATGTAAGGCATCCCCTTCACGTTTGTTTTCTGTTTTATTGATAACACCTATCCTAACTAGGGGCTATCCTAACCTCTCTGTGGTTTTTACTTGTATTTTCCCTAATTATTAGTGATGTTGAACACTTTTTTGTAGGTTTTTTTTTTTTTTGGCCATTTGTACTTCTTCATTTGAGAATTTACTGTTCAGATAATTTTCTTATTTTTCATTTCAAAATATTGGGGTACAAATGTTTTTGTTACATGGATCGCTTGTATAATGCTTGCTTGAGTCAGGGCTGTGAGGCCCATTACCCAAATAGTGTTCATTGTGTTTGTTAGGGAAGTTTGTCCTCTCTCCTCCTGACGCCTCATCCCTTCTTGATTGCTAATGCTTTTACTTCTCTCTGTGTCTCTGTGTGCACGTTGGTGAGTTCCAAATTATTAGGGAGTGCATGCAGTGTTTGTGGAAAGTTCACGTTTATTGGACCAGCTTAGCCTCCCTTCTAAATTAATAAAATCCTGTGCCATCATGAGTCACACAGGCAAATTACCAGATGATGTGGTTTTATCCAGTAACATTATGATTGAGAATGAAACAAAGGAAGGCCTCTTAAAAGAAACTTGGCCAACAGTCTCCATAAAGAAAAAGAAAATGAGGGCTATCACTGTTGTTATATACCACAACTGCCAGGTTAGGCCGTATGTATTTCATCTTGAAATTACCCACTGGAAAAAAATCAATTTCCTCTTATTAGGGAGGATAAAATTCCATAGGCATTCCCCCCTAAGGCAGCCTGAAAATAGAGAAGTAGAGGAAATCATTAATATCAACGACTTCCATAGTCACAGATTCTCAGTGTTGAAGTGAGTATCTGTGGACCAAATCTTAACCAGATGGTTAAACATGACATCTCTCAGTGGTTATGCAAGTAGAAATTTATGCCTTGATCCCTTCCCTGCATGAAATGAAAAACAGGAACATGAAAGGCCCACTTGGATTCCACCCTGAAATAGAACTGAATCAGACAGGCTTAGCTAATCTGAGACTCCTGGAGGAGTTTTCTGTAAACAGCCCAAGATTAGCCACCTCTCCCTCCTCCTCCTAAAATTAAATAGAATGTTTTTTTCTTCAGTGGGAGGAAGAGAAAAACGCAATGTTGCCTTGGGGACCCATTAAATTTCTATATGTGGCTCAGTTTTCATCTATTTTAGCTGCTAAAAGATACAGAGTAAAGGACCTTGAGAGCAGAGGTTAAGGCCGTAGTTTGTTAGACTTTGTGAATGAAGAAAGATTGTTCAGTTATGACCCCAGCTTAACATTAGTAGGCATTACACCAAAAAAAAAAAAAAAAAAAAAAAAAAGGAAGAAAGCTAAATTGGTCTCTCACAAATAGCAAAATAACTATCAATTCTGCTGGTCCAAGCTATTAATTTAGTATTTTTTCTATCCCTACTTAACATGGATCTACTCTGTAACATGGATTTTTCTATCCCTATGTAACATGTCACTACTCTGTAACCTGGACCTTCTGGTCTAGCCAGGCAGGCGGTGTTACTATCCACAAAGACTAGAAATTTATTTCCACATGTATCATGGAGAACTTTTTTTGCTGTCAAGTTGGAAGAGTCAACTCAAACTAGTTATAACCACTAAGAATTTATTGTCTCAATAATTGAAATTCTGAGAAGACAGGCTGGTTTCAGGCATAGCTTAAATTTGGGGCATAAACTATCATTAAAGGGTAGGGATAGGCTTTCTTTAGTGGAAAGCCAGAATATCCACACTGGAAGAAAAAAAGTGTGTATGCAGGGGTGGTATAAAATAAACAAGCAAACATATGACACTCAGATACACAAATGAACACTTAAGGACATTTTCCTGTGCAATTCTGTTGTTCCATTCCCCAGGAATTCTCTCTTTGGACTTTATTTATCTACTTTTTTCCCTTAAAGTCTGGAACACTTATCCTTTAGCATTTATTGTCCATTAAGCACACACTAAAATAAATAGTTGTTTATTTCTCTGGAGAGAAACCTCATGTGTTGGAAGAGTTAAATTCTCAAGTCTACAGAGTAGGAGATGGAAACATTTCTACTTAGAAACAATATAATGCAGAGCGATCTTTTCCCAGGATAGTTTAGCAAAATGTAGTGAATTCATCATGTGACGAAGACACAATATTCAAATTCAAATTTGACTTTTCAGAAGCATCCTAATTCCGCTAGTCTTCCCAAATATCTACCACTTATGTTCGAGAGGAGAGAATACTTTTTCTACCTCTTGCCTCGCTGCTTCTGGGAGGTGGAAGGGAGTTGTCATCCCCCATCCCTTCTAATGGCCCCATAATCTGATGAGGGTTTTTAGCAGGGAAGAAAGAGTAGTCACATGGGAGGCACAGAAGCTCCAACAGGTGGGCTCAGGTGAGGTGTCAGGGGACAGAGGAGGCAAAAGAGAAAGTGATGCACATGAGGGAAAGACATCCAGGGATGCATGAGGATTAAAACAGTGGCCAAGGCAGGACCCAGGAGGGTATTCCTTAGAAAGAAGCAATAAGGAAAGGCTGACAAAAAATAAAGAGAAATTATGACTTAGAAGCACGGAACGTAAGCCCTGGAAGAGACTCTTCCCAGGCTTATCTTTCAGGAAACTAAAGTCTAAAATTAAACTGACATGGGCATAGTCACACAGTGTTCATGTGGTAACAGCCCGGTGCTGGGTCTCTTTTTGTTTTCTGTGGCTTTCCCCTTCTTTGTAACTATCTACAACTGAAGGTCCTGATACAAACCTCTTCAGGGTGAAAGAGAGTTTAGGGCTGGGGCAGAAAGGACGACCCTGCTGCTGGACACCACAGATGAGAAGGAGTCAGTGTATGCCAGAATTGGGGGGATAATGGATGTGTTGCCAGTTTACACCGTGTATGTACACACACCCATATTTTTGCATGTGTGTATATCAAAATACATCACATATATGTATACTCTGTAAACACTGATTTCATTAGCAAACATTCCTTCTTTCTTTCTTTCTTTCTTTTTTTTTTTTTGCAGTTTTTGGCTGGGGCTGAGTTGGAACCCACCACCTCTAGCATATGGGGCCAGCACCCTACTCCTTGAGCCACAGGCACCGCCTGTGAACATACGTTCTAATATTCACTAAAAGTAGGGGCCATTTTTTGCTTATTACAGTGAGTTCCCCTCCTTCTACAATGCCTTGAATTTTCTTAGTTCCATCATAATAAATAATAAACATAAATAAATAATGAACATTTTATACAAAAAGTCTTATTCTTCTCACCATTTCTCTGCAATAAAATTTCCAGCTGTTTGGCTAACTTCAGTCAACTATTTAGTGGGAAAAAAATTATGAAGTGCTGGGTCATAGTTATTTACTATGGAATCAGGGAAGAATTCTGAAGAGAATATCTGTAAGACATATAGGTGGAAAAGATATTTATTCGATGTTAGTGGAAAATGAACCAACAAATGATGACACAGGGATTTTTACCTTGCCGAATGTTCTTAGAGCAATGCTCCCAAGTCTTCATCATTTGGGAATTATTCACAAATCTATCTCAAGAGATTTTGGTCTAAAAGCCATGTAGTTACCAGAATTAATTAGCAAACTCAATAACATGAGTCTTTGTTGAACACTTGTTGGTTCTCACATTCAGTGTATGTTCCCTGTCCTTACAGCAACTTCTAGAAGTGGCTCAGCAAATTTTGGGTTGAGAAGTTACAAGAGGGTGAGACGGGTAAACAGAACAATGGAAAAAGGAAAAGAAAGAAAAAGGAAATCGGGAGACATCTCATTCCCATTAAATATGAATTCTATTCTCCTTCCCTGCACAAAGCACTTTCCAAACATTTTCTCAATTCCATAGTCAACTGTAAAAAATAGATGTCTCACTGAAAATAGCCAGGGAAGTATTAAGTAACTTGCTCGTGTTCTAAAATCTACAGCATGGCTGAACTACAGGCCATAGCTGTCCGATGACAAAGTTCCTGTCATGTCTTTTAGACAGGATGTCCATAAAGTTCATGTGCAATTTAAAATTTACCACTATATTAAATTGGCACATGAACTTCATGGGCAGCCTGTATTGTATCATGATGATTCCTGAGAATTAAAAGATACCTACAGGTTCAACACGCCAGTATATAGCCAATTATAAGCTGACCTTTATATCTAATTATCTGTGTGATCTTAGACAAGCCCCTGGTGATCTCTTGGCCTCACTCTCATATACTCATATAAATGAAGCTTATAAATCTAGCTCTTCCCATCTATCAGTTCGACTTATTCATGTTGACTCAGATAATGTGTGATTGTCTCTCTCTCTGTTTCCTTCTTGATTGCATCATTCATAATTCAGAGAAGCCTTCTCAGTTCTAAAGGCTAGATTACCCCTTAAAGATGAACATAAGAAAGTCTTTCCTCTGGATACTTGATCCGGAGTGGGAACAAAAGAGAGAAATTTAAATTCTAGCACGGAAAAAAGCTCATGTTTTCTTTTCCAATCCCCTTTGAAGTAAAATTCCCGACAACTTTGAAAAGACTCATGATAGACTGAGAGGAGAATACTGTTTTATGGTGCCACTACTTAGAGCAAACACATCCTCACTGGATTCAAGACAAATTCCTGACCTCATGAAGAGCGCTGAGATCCCACTGTCGTCACTGAATATCAACATCCAGACAGCTAACAGAAATCCTTACACGGCCAAAACCTTTCTGTCTCCTTTCCAGGGCCTTAGAAATTTTCCTTTAGAAGTACCTCTTTGGGCAGAGAAAAGGGAATTCCCCCACACATCTATAGGGTAACAGAAATTTTCTCTAAAGTTCGGCATTTTATTATAAAAATGAATCATATTTGTTCTACTTTCTATCAAATCCTTCTTTTTGTATTTTATCAGAACATGTGTGTCTCTGTAATATTCTAAAATTTAAAAATGAATACAATTACTTATCAATGAAATAAACGCTCCTATAGCTTGTGATATGTATCTGACACACACTGTCGGATAGTCCTGGCGATGATTGTGTGTCAATTTGAACAGCTCAGTTTCCCTACATAGATATTGCAATTTGCCTGATACAAATTGTGAAGTCTCAGAACTTGGTCAATCACCACATTCGGGAATATCATTATAATATGTGGTCTACCCTGTATAATATATTTAGAATAATGTTTAGCATATGGTAGATATTAGTTACAGGCATTGTGCTAAAGGCTTTTCTTTGTCATTATCTCATTTAATATTCTTAACTACTCTATGAGGCAGGAATTTTTACTTCATTAATATATTTGTGGAATTAGAACCAGAGAAATATTCACTGAATTTTCTGCAGTCATGAGACTAATAAGTAGCAGAGAAAACTCTCCTCTGTTGCTGTCTATTCAGAGTAACAATTTTAATTTAGATGGGGAGTGCTGGATTATCTGATAGACTCCATTCTTAGGTAGGAAACATCTACTTCTATACCAACAAGTCAGTTTTCAACTATGGATAGCTCAGAAATGTACCAAAATAAATGGCACAGACTTTTGGATTTCCTTATTAAAAGTAGACAACAAGAATATTAAATCTGGAATTATCAATGTAGTTTATATGTTCTACTTATAAAGTGGAACAAGAAACTTCTGGATAGAATTTTCTGAGAACATCAACAAGTCTATATGTGAAAGTAAGATCCCAACATAGGAAATGTAGATAATTTTTAGCCATCTAAGAACAATCAAAATAGCACAGTTGATAAATAGGAGCCACTACAACAGGTGCAAAGGACAAGCAATGGCTTCTCCAGCATTTTTTAGGCAATGAACAGGAGCCCCATGTCACATAGCACAGTGGCCTTTGAAAAGTCTTCAGAGTGTTACAGACATATTTCACTGATGAATAAGGATGCAATATGATAAACAACATATTAACATGTTGAATTAAAAATTGATGTTTAAGTAATGTACTTTGGTCAAAATTAAATACAATTTATATGAGAATTAGTCACTACTTTCACTAATATCTCAGTATTTTTATACTAATTGTATGTTGACATGGTAATATTCTAAATATATTGGGCTAAATAAAAATATTATTAAAATTAATTTCACCTATTTCTTTTTACCTTTGTAATGTGGCTACTAGAAAATTTGAAGTTATATAGATGATTTGCATCATATTTTACTGGACAGTTCTGTTAGAGATATTATTGGACACAAAATAAGATTTCATCTACTAGGTATCGGAATCTTGGTTACTTTCATAATATATTTCTACAGAAAACTCAAGTTTTATCTAAATGGTAGATCAACTCAGACGCATTAGTAGGAAAGAACAACCTGATGACTTTTAGAAGTTGGCTGAAAGTAATAAATATCACATCTGGACTTTGAGGTCTCCATGGACCCATTATTCCTTCCTCAAGCGTTTGTGAAGTATAACCTTAAAAATTTCAGTAGTTTATCTGTGGAGAGAAGTGATTTCTAAGAAACCAGGTACTAACTCATTGAAATTCAGTTGCAATGTACCTGGTAAAAGATCTCCCACTTATTCATCTATTCCCCTCCCCCAGTATATGTATATTGAATTATATATATCCTTAGTCTGGCATGAAGGTGCTTTCCATGTAGCTATGGTTTGAAGGCTTGACCTTAGGATCCAGCGAAACTCCAATTTTCTCAGACATTTTAGGCTTTTGCCATCAAGGAGGGAAAGAGAACAAGATTTTGTTTGTTGTTTCTTTAAAGAACATCAGCTTACAGCTACATTTTATAGGCTGGAATGAAACCAATTTTTGTTTTTATAAATATTGGCCAAGTGGATGTTCCTTGTGTATGTAAAAAAACACCTTTTCTGATGCAAAAATTGGATTAAGTTGAAAAATGAAGAGAAATACCTGAGGTTTCTTTTTTTCTATTAGTGTGACAACATAAACATACAAGATCATATAGTATCTAGTAATTACTCAAAGTCCAAACACTCTGGACTTTTTCTGATTTTATAATAAAGAAAAACTATTTCCTTTAAAAATCATAACCACCAACAGGAATTAGGTTTCCAAAACATAAAACACTTAACATTTAGTTCAAATTAAAACTACGTAACCTGTTGCTTGCAGTAGCAGAAAAACTGGGAACAATCTAAACATTCATTTGCAGGGAACAAGTTAAACTAAAAATACACAGAGGGTAATTAAAAAAAAATATGTCATGCGCCACACAATGTTTATTAACAAAGAACCCCCACATGAACAATGGTCCCATAAGATTACATTACCATATTTTTACTGTACCTTTCTCTGTTTAGACATATTTAGATACATGAAGACTTTCCATTGTGCTACAGTTGCCTAGAATATTCAATATAGTAACGTGCTATACAAGCCTAGGAGCAACAGGCAGCCCAATGATGTGCTGTGATGTTTGCACAATGATGCAAACACCTAATGACAAATTTCTCAGAATGTATCCCCGCTGTTAAGTGACTTATAACTATATATACAAAAATACATGTTTATAAATACATACACATACCCTAATATGGAAAATATCCAAAAGTACCATTAAGTTTAAAAATCAAGACACTGAAAATATTACCATTGTTTTACACACACACGTTGTATGAGATCATGTATGCACGTTTGTACTCAGAAAAAATATAGAAGAGCACATATAAACTACTAATATTAGTGTTAGCTACTTTGGAGGGTAAAGTTTGGTGGAATAGGGAAGGAAGGGATCCATTCTTCTTTATGCATTTCTACATTTTTAAAAACTTTGTAAGTATAAAGTGAATAATATAATTTTTTAATTAAAGCAAATAATATAATTTTTTAAATAAAGTAAATTTGATGTATTGAATAGCTTGGGTAACATAGAGACTTATATTCATTTATAAGTGGGTAAGTGGGTAACACAGAGACTTATATTCATTTATAGCAATGAAAAAACATGAAAATCCCTTTCTTCATGAAGGTTTTCATGGAGGGAGATGGACAATGTACAGATAAATCAATATAAATTTTATTGTATGGTAATAAGCACTAGAAAAATACAGCAGCAAAGAGGGGTGGAAAGAAATAGAGGTTTCCATTTTAAATACGTTAATCAGGAAAAGACTCACAAGGTGACACCTGAGTTAGGACATGATGAAGTGAAGCAGTAAACCATGCAGGTATGTGAGAGAGAACATCGGGGGCAGAAAAACAGCCAATGCAAAGGTGCCAAGGCAGAAGCATACCTGGATTGTCTGAAGAAGTCAATGTGGTTCAAACAGTAAATGACAGGCAGAAAATGATATTGCAGAGTAAAGCAGGGGAGGATTGATAAAGCAGATTGATTAGGAACCTGAAGGCCTCTGTAAGGACTTCAGCAAAAAATGGAAGCCACTAGGGGATGTGACATGAGAAAACTCTAATAGAAACAGAATGTATGGGGACAATGGCAAATATAGCCAGAAGCCTTTTCCAAGATTTCGGGCCAGCAACAGGAGTAGCCAGGAATAAGTGGTAAATTGAAGTGGTGAGAAGAGTCCAGACTCTGGGCTTATTTTGAAGACTTACATGAAAAGTAATGGATTAAGGTGGATGTGGAGGAGAGGACCTGAGGTTGAAACTGAAGTTTCTGGCTGGAGTAACATGAAAGACAGAATCATCATTTATGGAGATACTATAAGATAGTTCTCTTTTATACTCAATATTAAAATGAAGGGTACAAAATAGTACTTTGATAGAGTTACACCTTTAAGGATTAAAAATTCTCACTGAAAAGCATTATTTACTAAATTATAACAAAAATAAAATGGTACATTTCATCTGGTAGGAAAAAACATATACTTGTTCTTAACTGGAGATATAAATAGTTATTTGGTGGTAATATTAAACTCTAACACTGTAATTGTAAAATTTACAATTTCAGATAAGTGGTATATTAGTCATGTATTCCAGATGGAATACAGATGCTTCTAAAAATATTACTCTAGAAGAAACACCGTGAACGTATTATCATTTCACATTTACACAATACATAAGCTTAGAAGTATATTTACAACATGCTATGTAGGGAATTCTTACACTGACAATAAGAATTCAGATGTTCATTGGTCAGACAAAACCATTTCTAGAAAAGATAAACACATCTTTATATAGACCAATTCATTAGTTTAATTTTGACAGTAACCAAATATTAACACTGGAGAAGGAATTCCTTTAAAAAATATATACAAAGTGTCACATAAATAGGAAGAATAATCTAAAGAGGACTGTTAGCAGCTTTGTAATACTCTTAATTGGGATAGTGATGGACTATGCTTCATTATAAAATAATAAATTTCTAATAGTTCCTCCTAACAGCATACATGATAGAAGAAATGAAAATTACAGTGAAAACAGAATGAGTTTCTACAGTTAGAATAGGTTTTGACTGTGGTTGTTATGGAATCTACTTACTTATTAATTGTATGTTCATAGAGTGCAATGTTACAATCATTTTCTTCATTCACATCTAAATATTCAACCAGACTCTCATGTAAGAAATCTTCAAAATTCCTGGGGAAATTTTGGTGAAAAGACATCATTAAAAAGCATTTTCTACAGTATTTTATCTAATAACAGAAGATATTATCTTTCATTTAGGCCCAAAGCACTTTTCTCTCCCAGAGAGTATCAATATATTAGGATACCAACAACATGTTATTCTTGAATCAAAGAATAAATTACTCAAATAAAAACAGAAAAGAGTCTGTGACTCTTATCAATCTCATCCCTACTCCTAAAAAATAAAAACTGATTTTACAAATTCCATGTAATGAGAAAATTCAGTGTCCTTTTCTTACTAGAAGAAACACTTAACTGTGCACACCAGTTTATACCATGTAACCCCCATGACCTAAACTGATAAATATTTTACAATGTCCAAGCAAGTTCACATGGAGAAAAATACATTTTTAACAGGCTGGCACATTTGGTGGAGAGGATTTATGTGTGTATTAAGAAGACTGATAAATTTTACTTTTGGCTATTTACCTGTACCCCTGGGCCAGCTCTTCCATATGCTTATTTGTGACTGCTGGCTTCTGTTTCTTGACAATTATGTACGGTCTAGAAAGAAAAACACACAAAAAACCCAACAAATGAACAGTAGTTCCAGGGAAGAATTGTACCACCAAGTTAGTTTACCATCGTGAAATGAGGGAAAATGGAAAGACATACAATCAGATTTATTCCTAGACTGCCTGAGGATACCAGGTATTTTTTTCATGTGTGAGCAGGGTGAGGGGCCTCTCTCTCACATATACACACATTCCCCCCAATATGCATCTGAGTATATGTGCACAAACACATGTGCACATGTAGTACTTTCCCCAAGAATCTTAGGAAACACTTAATTTTGAATGAAAAGGCAACACAAAAAATGATACTTAAATAAAGCCTAGAAAGGAAATAAAACCTTTAATGCCTTATTTTTCAAGAACTGTAAAACATCATTCGAAAAGCAATTCTTGATTTCACACCGGGAATATGTGATATACTACCCATGGAGTCACAAAGCAAATAAGCACTGTTACCAGGAATAACCATGGCATTCTCTTCTGAGGGTCTGATGGATATTCAGATGTTTAGAGTGGTTTGATTCAGGCTAAAACATCACTAAGCTAGAGTAGAAGGTTACTTAAAACTATATAACCCCAAAAGCATGGCTATAAGTATGAAGCAAATAAACCTTTCTGACTTTGTGATTTTTAGTGATATAATGGGTATAAGGTAAAGAGTATTCTGATAGATTAACCTGTAACTGTCAGTGGTGACTTGCTTCTGAGGGCTTCACCACCACAAGGAAACACCAACACAAAGGATGGCATGCAGCACTGAAACGTCAAGGGCTGTTGCTATTTGGATAAGCAGCTCTTAGAGAGAGAAGCAAGTAACCACCAGACACTTGTGAGCTCTACCCTAAAGTCCAAATAACTATTTGAGGACTAATGAACACTTTTAAACAGTTAAGAGGAGCTGCACAATTACAAAAGGAGAACACAAGTTGTTGAAAAATGAACTGGGTGAGCTTTTCATGGAAATCAACAGTACCTCGAAATTCTGGCTCTTTCTTGGTAAGGAAGCACAGCAACACCACTGCCTCATTCAAGGGCTACAGTGTAGTTCATGTTAAGACTCAGAAGTGATGACAGAAGCAGGAGGAAGAGGAGATGGTCACATTTAGCTACCTCAGTTATCCTTATTTAATAAATTCTACTAATTCTTCCTCCCAGATCTGTTACACCATTATAATATTGGTTCTAAAAAACAATTAGTTTTCTTTTGGAATATGCTATATTATGCTGGACGTAACAAAAGATAACAATCCTAAAAATAAATAATCTAGAAGTTGTCCTTGTTTTTCTTGCCTCCTCCTGGACCATGTTGTTATTAGCTATAAATAAGCACCTAATGTGTGCCTGGCACCTTACAAGGCCCTTATCATATCTTCTATCAATCAGTTCTGAAATCAATTCTAGATAGGCATTAATATTTATACTTCAGAGCCAAGGAAACCAAGGCTCATAAACTTAAGTAATATACTCAGAGTCACATAAGTCATTAGTGGGAAGTTAGGATTTGAACACAGGCACATCATCAGCTAACCATTCTTTGTTTCCAAGGAAGAGAAATCAATTCTGGCTAACTTAAGTAAAAAGAATTTAATGGAAATATTTACAATTTAGTGGAAGGACAAGAATCAGAGAAAAAGGTGAAATGCTCAACCTCAGAAATATGAACTACAGCAGTCCCAAGGATCCAGAAAATGAAGAGTAATGCAGTTTCTCTGTGTGTCACAGTCAGAATGAACCAATTCCAACCACTTCCTTCCCTTGATTTATTCTGCTTGGGATTCAAATTCTCTGAAGAGAGAGTCTGACTAGGCTCTCTTGGGTCATATGGCTGACACTTGGCTGGGGAAGAGAGGACACTAGACCGATCATCCCAAGAAGACTAGACCAGCAAGGAGGGGCAGGCCCCAAGGAAAATGAGGTAATGTAATCAGAGGGAGAAAAGGATATGAGGTAGACAGAACAATAGCAGCCCACTCTCTCAGCTCTGACAGACTCCCAACTACTGTTAGCAATCGTCTTGTGCTTTATTTTAATACTACTGGAGGTCCACAGAGAATGACTGTTCAAATGACTATATAGATATCAAACAGTTGAATATAGTGAAGCAAGGGAAGGCTTATGAAAGAAGGTAACATCCTCAGCAATGTCCCTGCATCCCCCCTAAACCAGATACTATGTCACATTTGTTTTGAACCCCACCTTCTACACAGTAACGTGTGCAGAATAAGCCCTTGATAAATATTTGCTTAATAAATAAAAGAAACCTATTTTTCTACTGGGTCTAATGTTATTTTATTTCTTCAAGCCTCCATGTTTTCATTTCCGCCTTTTCTTAGCTATTCTCTCTCACCTATAGCCAAGTAACAAAATCCTATTCATCCTTTTAAAGCTCCATTTGTAGCGATAGAATGCAGTGAATAAAAATCAGGATTGGTGGAGTAAAACAAATTCTAAGGATCTTCAATTAAAAACAGACTCCACCATCTCTAGCTTTAGATAAGATACTTAGCCTCACTAACCTAACCTCACAGGGCTAAATGAAGTTAACACCTTACACAATTATTATATCCATTAAAATAATAGCTAGTAGCTAGGATTAATTACCAGCATAGATGACTGTTATTAGTAATTATTTCTGTCTCTCTGAACAGACTGAGCTCTCTGAGGACAGAGACTGTCTCCTACTAATCTTTGAATTCTCAGTATCTAGGATTCATATATATTCATGAAGTATTTGCTAATGGAATTAAATTTATTGTAATAACGAAAGAGGTTAAAGTAGCTTCAAAAACAAAAACAAATCTCTCAAAAGCAAATATAAAAAGATTTTTAAAATCTCTTTTTAGTAACACATACCTGCACAGCCTTCCTCCATCAGAGGAAATGTAAACACACCGATCTGTAAGATTTGTTGAGATAGAAACAAATTCGTTGATATATCCTGCTCTTCGCATCAGTCGAAATGTATTCACTAGCTTTTTATGGTCTCGAATGACACCAAGAATGTTACCTAACCAAAAAGAGGAAAGAATAGTTAAGATAGAAGTAAAAAAAAAAAAAATCTGGTTTAAAATAAAAATAAATAAACTTATTAATAATAAAAATAATCAGCAGCACTGAGTAGTCATTTGAAAATACTCTTTATTAACACCCATAGCAAAAGGCTCAAAGGAAGTAATACAGCAGTGGTTAAGAGTGGACCTGGAGTCCAGGGCCAGTCCTACTACATGTTGTCTGAGTAATACTGGAAAAGTTGGCTCACCTGCAACACAGTGCTGGGAGCATGAACTTGTGATCCAGACCACCTGAGTTTGAACATTGCCTCTATGATGTCCACACAGTGGTTGTGAAGACTAAACGAATTCATCTACGCAAAGCACTTAGAACTCTGCCTAGTACCTGGTAATTTCTATAGGAATTGAACTGCTCTTGTTGTAATCATCATCTCTGAAGTAAGGAAAATAATCTTGCCTTGCAGGGTCAGGGTGAGAATTCAGAGATACGAGGTGAAAGCACAGAACAAGAGCTCACTCAATATTAGCCTCTGGGATACATTGAATGAGGAAGTCAGTCAATAGCCCTGTTGAGGTTCTGACAACTTCCTAGTCAGCCCACACAGTAAAGGGGTTAATGCCTCCCAGAGTGGAAGGAAGCAGGAGAGGAGAAGCAGTATGTGAACTAAATGGTCAGGGATAAGCACACGCATATTGCTGAGAGAATAGGCATACAGACCACTGAGTCAAAAGTAGAAAGGACAAGGGCACATTTGCGGCCAAGTCTCTGGAGGAATTTTAAGAAGGTAGGAAGACATGGGAGAGAAGCAATTGGAATTTGAACCAAAGAAAAAGGATTCTCTTGCCACAGGCTGTTGACACATCAGTTATCAAATGCCTGAATATAGTTAACTCTTATTTCTGCTGAGTGACTCAGATATTAACCTGTACTTGAATTAAAGAAGTGTTGAATCTTATTCCACAGTGATATGCTAGCAGCTAGTCTCTACAGCAGTATTTTTCAACCTTTTTTATCTTACGGCACACTTGAACCTATACATTTCTACACACACTTAAAATTATGTTGATCAAAAAAAGAAGTAAAAAAAAGAATACACTTACTGTGCTATAAATTTCTTTCGAGAATATACACATACACACACACACACACACACACACACACACACATATATTAGTTTTTTTTTGGCCAGGGCTGGGTTTGAACCTGCCACCTCTGGCACACGGGGCCAGTGCCCTATTCCTTTAAGCCACAGGCACTGCCCGAAAATATTTTAATTAATGATCTTTAAAAATGTTCATGGCACACCTAAGACCCCCTAATGGCACACTAGTGTGCCGTGACACACTGGTTGAAAATCACTGCTCTACGGTGTTACCCTTTAGCTCTGATAGCTGTATCCTCTCAGAACCTTGGATAACCCAGCCAAGAGAATAGCTATTTCTGTTATTTTTTTCTACCTTTAAATAAAAGTCAACCTGAGTCTAGAATTAGAGTATATTTGTGCTTTAAATACAAGGATAATAGTGTATTTCCTCCCCTTCCCACAGATTTTTTAAGATCAACATGTCTTTGTAATATACTCACCATTAAGAAAAACAAGAAACACATTTGGGTAAGAGAGCTCTTCCCCACATAATAAATTCACATCTTCTACTCCCAAGTTACTGGCTAATTTAACAATGGGTCCATCTTCCATGTCAGTTGTGATGTGTGTCATAAGGGCCAAGTTTTTAACCAAACCACATGCCTAAAAAACAAAAGATGGTCATTTCTAAGAATGAACATTAGTATCACAAAGAATAGTTAATGTCTGAAACAGTGCACCACTTCACTGGTTACAACACAAAGCAGTCTACATTGATGATTCACACAAAAGCCTTTAAAATGTATATACCTTTTCACCCAGAGGATTTTACTCTAAGGTACAAGCAGTGATATAAAATATAGATTTAGCCACAGAAATGCTCAGCACAGTAATATTTGCAATTGTAAAGGTTGATAACATCATAAATGTCCAACAAAGAGATTACATGAACAATTATTCCTAGACAGTAGAACATCATAATCATTAATATGACACTGTAAAATCAGTAAAGGAAAATAATATTAATAAAGTATAAATCTGTGGCCTGAAATGGAAGCTATAAAATAACTAGGCAGAACTCTAGGGTTTCTTGGTCATGAAAAGCAAAACAAAGACTGAAAAGCTCTTTCAGATTAAAAGAGACAAAAGAATCTGGCAACAAAAAAACATGTATAATCCTGGATCAGAAAAAAGACATTAGTGGAAAAACTGGCAAAATCTGGATAAGGTCTACTAAGTTAGTATTATTATCAAAGTAAATTTCTTAAGGTTGGTGTAACTGTGCTGTGGTTATGTAAGATGTTCACATTTGGAAAATCCAGGTGAAGAACTGTAGAATATCTTTTTTTTTTTTTTAATCTTTTACCTATACTAACTCATTAACTTTTTATTTATCAGTTCCATTACCCACCCTATACAGGAGATATTATCATTACATTTGAGGAAACTGAGGCTCAGAAATCTTTTTTTTTGAGACAGAGTCACACTTTGTCATCCTTGGTAGAGGAATTGTACCAAAGTAAGAATAATCACTCATATGTTATTAATAAGATAACAAATCTACCCGAATCTTCCATTTATTTTACATATGAAAGTTATATGACAATAAAAATAGAGTATTTTTTTAGAACTGTAGAATATCTTTACACTGTTTTTGTATGTCTAAAATTACTCCAAAATGAAAAGGAAATGAAATCTTTTTAAACTTCTATACAACCAAAAAATTCTAAGACAAAAATATCAATGACGACAGAATATAGCAAATTAGAAAAAAAGTTTGAAACACATGTGACATATAAAGATATCTTAAATTCATAAAAATCATCTACTATAGTAATATACAAAATATCTACTTTATCAAAATTAGCTAAAGCAATCTCTGGAGAATTTAGTGTTTCAAAGCTCAGGATGTATAAATTATGCAAATTTGATAAACTGCATGATTTTAGTATGAATTTCCACATGGTTTAAGACAAATTAGGAAAAGAGTAATTTCTAAACATCACAACTCTACAGACTCCCATTTTTTACTTCTTTCAAGTCATAACTTAATTCCTACACTTTGGAACTTATATCTTTTACATATTACAACGTATCTGTTCATTCAGTGTTTGTTCGTGGGGCCTCTACTTTGACTAAGGCCCAATGATAGGATGCTTGAGATACAACGAGCTTTCCTTCCTCTGGAAGTTTACAATTTAGAAGGATTTTCCTTCCTTTGGAAGTTTATAATTTAGAAGGAATAGAATCAACAATGGTAACCAAAGGAGAAAACGCCATGACACAGTGAGTACTGGGTGCTATAGAAGTAAACCTATTTAAATTCTCTGGCTTAGTGTTTAGGTAGTGCTTGTATTTCTTGCATAAGTGAGTCAGAATTGATGTTAGATCTTGGGCTATACACTACTAGATGGCTGCAACTGAGTCTATAATATCTTCTAAGCACAGCTAAAGAAAATAAGGAGCTGCTCAAAATGAGCTTAAAGGTGACAGGACTCTTAAATTTTCAGCTGCTCTGGAGCTTAAAGGTGACAGGACTCTAAATTTCTTTCACATTCTTACCTCCACCCCCCTTGCATGGTTTGATTCTCAGAATAAATTAAAATAAGCAAGAAAAATGTGGACTGTGTTTCTATTTAGGTGACATACTAAATCAAATGCTTCTGTAGGTTATGGCTTTGGAATAATACATAAGCATGTCAATAGTTCTCTATTAGCTAAGTGGCTGACCAAATAAAGGATATGCCCTGGGGGTGGGAACAGGGGCAGAACCCTCCCTTGAAGTATTACTTCTAACACTCCTTAGGTACCTTACCTCTCCTTCAGGAGTGTCTGAAGGACAAAGCATTCCCCACTGAGATGGCTGGAGAGAGCGAGGACCACTCACTTTTCTTGTTTTTTCAAACTGGGAAGATATTCTTGTCATCATGCCCAGGGCAGAGATGTATGACAAGCGAGACAGCACTTGGGTCACACCTTGGCGGTCCATTTTAAATCTCTTTAGAGACCAGTTTCCCTGTAGAGAGATGAAACACATAGGACTATCCCTGAACCATTCAGATGCTGCCAGATACTGTATAGTCACTCTGAGAAGTTCATCATAAGAACTGCTTGCTTAGAAAGCAGAGCCATAATATCTGTTCAGAATTCACAATCTCACAATTAAAATTATAATTTAGCTAAGTCAATCCCTGGAGTTTTCTAAAAATATAATAAGCATTAACTACATCCAGCAACCGTATCATAATGCTTCATAGCAACAACCCGTATCACAGCCAAGTAGCTGTCTTCTGAGCAACTAAGTATATACTGAACAAGGCACTTCACTTCAATCAGAGATTTCCACTAGAAGTAGTAAGCTAACTGATAAAACACCAGCAATTTCTATATACAAGTAAAACTAGTTTGAAATTCAAAGGGATAATTTCATGTTAGTATGTGCTATTATTTGTATATATTTCAAAGTTCTTTAAGTAGAGAAAAATACAGCAACAGAAAAATAACTCTGAAAGCAGTTATTATGGATAATGAAGAAACTATAGGCCTCTTAGGCTCAAGGAATCTAAAAAGTATATCTATATATTTATATTAAGAAATATAGGCTCGGTGCCTGTGGCTCAAGTGGCTAAGGCGCCAGCCACATATACCTAAGGTGGCGGGTTTGAATCCAGTCCAGTCCCGCCAAACAACAATGATGGCTGCAATCGAAAAAAAATACTCAGGCATTATAGTGGGCGCCTGTGGTCCCAGCAACTTGGGAGGTGGAGGCAGGAGACTCACTTGAGCCCAGGAGTTAGAGGTTGCTGTGAGCTATGCCATGGCACTCTACCCAGGGGGAAGCTTGAGGCTCTGTCTCAAAAAAAATATATACTGTCTGTAGCTATTATGTCATTATTAAAATAGATTCATATGAAATAAATCTTGAACTTAAATTAACTTTATCTCCTATGCATTAAATATATTATTTTAAATATTTTATAGTTGTTTTAATTATACACACTAAACAATATTCTCAAGGATAATTTAAAGATTAAGGTTAGAAATTGTTAAAATTGTTCAGGGCGCTCCTACTAAATGGGCACAATGTAGGAGTGCCTGGCACATCTTTAGGGTACAGGACATAGCTACAAGCAGGACTCAATCTAACAATTTCAAATATTGTAATTTGGTTGTTTGCACCCTCACATTAACCTGAAATTAAAAAAAAAAAATAAACTGTTAAAATTTAAATTCAAAGCTCGGCACCTGTGGCTCAAGTGGCTAAGGCACCAGCCACATACACCTAAGGTGGCAGGTTCGAATCCAGCCTGGGCCCGCCAAAAACAACAATGATGGCTGCAACCAAAAAATAGCCGGGTGTTGTGGCAGGCGCCTGTGGTCCCAGCTACTTGGGAGGCTGAGGCAGGAGACTCGCTTGAGCCAGGAATTGGAGTTTGCTGTGCACTATGATGTCACAGCACTCTACCCAGGGGGACAGCTTGAGGCTCTGTCTCAAATTAAAAAAAAAAATTAAATTCATGATAATATGAACAGTAGAAAATAGTAAGCTCTGAAAAAGCAAAGTAGAAAATAAAATGTCAAAAAATGGTTAACTTGGCTCGGCGCCTATAGCTCAACCGGCTAAGGCGCCAGCCACATACACCTAAGGTGGTGGGTTTGAATCCCCAGCCCTGACCCGCCAAACAACAATGATGGCTGCAACCAAAAAATAGCCGAGCGTTGTGGCGGGCGCCTGTGGTCCCAGCTACTTGGGAGGCGGAGGCAGGAGACTCGCTTGAGCCCAGGAGTTGGAGGTTGCTGTGAGCTGAGATGCCACGGCTCTCTACCCAGGGGGACAGCTTGAGGCTGTGTCTCAAA
>CAUYTI010140710.1:0-33136 GCA_963575145.1 Galago senegalensis | reverse complement strand
AGATCACCTATGTGGTCTGTCTAACAAGGGTACAAGTGAACTTTTCTAGAACTAGAATATAAATGTTTTGACACAATGGCTAAGCAAATGACATGAAGTCTATGTTAACCAGCTTGATGAAAGTATTTCAAATTGTATATGGAAACACTACACTATACCCCGTGTTTGCATTAATGTATACAGCTATCATTAAATAAAAAAAATAAATTAAAAAAAAGAATTTCTGAGTAATAACCGTCTTCAGAAAAATGAAAGTGTATATTTATACTAATGAATGAAGGTATATGCTTAAAAATGGAGGAAAGTCCAGGTGTGGTGCCTCATGCCTGTAATCCTAGCACTTTTCAAGGCCCAGGCAGGAGGATCCCTTGAGCTCAGGAGTTCCAGACCAGCCTGAGCAGGAGAGAGACCCCCCCCCATAGCTCATAAAAATAGAAAAATTAGCCAAGTGTGTGGTGGGCACTTATAGTCCCAGCCACTTGTGAGTCTGAGGTAAGAGGATTGCTTGAGCTCAGGAGTTTGAGGTTGCTGTGAGCTAGGCTAACATGGTGGCACGCTGGCCTGGGGCAACAGAGTGAGACCCTATCTCAAAAGAAAAAAAAATGTAAGAATATAGAGTTATATCATTGATATTTTGATGAATGTTTAATTTAGTAATAATGGAACTAGCCAATTATTGAGTATTTTACCTGTTTGAGGCCTCAGAAGTACAATATAAATACAAAAATCTATAAATTATATATTGTAGTTTGTATATTTATTATTTATATATTTTAAATATTATATAAATATATGTAAAATATACATATTTTAAATATTATATATTTAAATATATAGTATTTATAATATTATATTTAATATAATAATAAATATTATATTTAAATATAAATGCTTTTAAATATTTAAATATAGATGCTTTTAAGTTCCCTTATGGCTTCTAAACTAGTGTTACATATAAGTATACTAGACTAGATTCTATTTTTCTCTTACCTCTATTACTATCTTTCATCCATGATTAGGTCATCAGACATTTTTTAGGAGAGGATTAGATGGGGAAATACCTCTACCCAGCTGAAAAGCCATTGTTTCTCGACTTCGGTGGAGCTCTGCTATGGCAGGCTGGCTTTGATACGCTAACAAATCATGAGAAAGTACAACTGCTTCCTCTCGCTGAGTCTGATACATAAAAAAAAAGTCCACTTCTTTCTAACCATGTTTCTAACCACCTTTGTATCGTCTCAATTTAGAGCTTATACTCTCAGAATTTCAAAATTTGACCTCATCTCCCCATAGTTTAGTGGTCTGGAAATCTCATCTACCTTCAACACAACAGATAGAGACCTGTCTATACTATTAAATGTAATCATATACAATATTAGACTGCTATAGAAGCATGTCATCTATTTCTATTTCATCATATCAATATGATGATCTTCACTAAAATTCTATGCACAACTCTATGGATGAAGAATCTGAGGCTCAGAGAATCTTTGGTTAAGCAAAAGTACAAAAATAAATTCACCAAAGTCCAGGCACTAAAGTTGATGCCCTTTATCCTATGTTCATAATTTCATTGCTCCAAGGCTGTGTCCTTTTCTAAAAGATGCGGCCTACAAAATTGGTTCTTTAATCTTTAGCTCCTAGGAAATAAGAAAATTACAGATAAGAGGAGATTCTGTTATTTGCAGAGTCAATAGCAGATGTGAGAAATATAATTACTAACAATAAAAGGCCATAAAAATCAAATTTAAGTGCCAAAATCTCCATGTCAGTCTGGTATGATTTGGGAAGGATGGGTGTCATTGTCCTTGAGTGGTCACTAAGGGCCACACCAAAGACCGTCATTGTTGACTCTAAAGACGATACAGAGATGTCAAGACAGGGTTTTGTTATGCATGACATGTCTTGGTTTTGTTATGCATGACATCTCTTGGTTAATAAAGCCAAGAGTGGTTAATTAAGTAGAATCCAGCAAAATCCCAAAATTTGGGAATCTGAAAGAGTAGACCCCGAGTTGTTCAAATCATGTTAAGACAGTTTAATCCTCATTTTTCTACACCAGTTACTATGTTGCTGATGTGCTATCCTCAGGGCATTGGCAAATATGTTCAGGTAAATCTAAGTTTCATCCCCCAGCTCTTGGCTGTCTTGTTTTCCTGTAGGATCTGGTATTAAAGAAGCACTCAGTGGCTGCTTTCCGAACATATGAGAGGGTCTAGGAGCAGATCTTATTTTAAAACTTCGATGCTATGTTCATGTAAGGACCTGTATGCAGTCACAGAGATACCATGACAGGGTCAAAAGATGTCCTTCATCTATTTTAAAGCTTTAAATTTGTGAACCATGGCAAGACCTTCCGGTCTGTAGTAAATTGTGATTAATTTTACACAGTACATACTGTTATTCTTTTTGTGAGGAGCACAGTTACATTGTTCTTCATCTTTTGCTTAAAAACAATACTGGTGGGTTTAATAAGTGTGAAATATATAACAATATTTGGAGAATTGGTTTGGATTTTTATTCATTTTTCAATGCAGCTGGGAGTGGTGTAGGCCTCACTTAGCCTTTGAAAGTTTTTGCCAATTTATTTATTAATGCCAAAGAAGTCCACTAAACTTGTATCTGGGAATGTTCGTAATGACAGCATACTGTGAAGTCACGTTGGATGCTGTTGGTTCCTTATCGTAGCCAGGAACCCGGTCCTTATGAGATCAACATAATGGGCCAGAGAAGACTCATTTTCCTTTGGCAAGCATAGTTGGGGTAAAGTTTTATTAGTTACCCTGGATATCTCCTTTTACCATTTAGAAACAGGACGATTTGACATGTTGGTTCATTTATTTAGCTTTTTCTCTTCGGGATATAAATGAGACAGCTTGATTTTAAAAAGAGAGAAAGAGAAAGAAAGGGAATGAAAGGGAAAGAGAGGGAAGAAAAAGAAAAAGGAAGGAAAAAGGGAGGAAGGAGGGAAGAGGACAAAGGGAAGGCAGCCTTCTGATTAGCCCTGGGAAAAAGCCAGCCTCCATGGAGGAATGAAATTTTTGAGTCATTTCTCAAGGCTGAGCCTTTTGGAGGTGAAGGCTCCAGAGAATTTGCAAGGAAACTAGAACCAACTCCAGTGAAATATCCTAGACCAAAAACAATAGAAAGGAGCCAGACACCCCTGGTGGATTCCCTGCACTCATTAGGATGTTAGGTGCCATAGAGCATTCTCAAATAAAAACTCAAAGTAGCGTTAGACTGTCCAGCCGGGCAGCCTACCCCTGAATTGTTTTCTAGGATAATGGAGAGACAATAAGGATAAATTACTAATCCAGGTTTCTGTCTTGCCTAACCTCAACCTCCTCCCATTAGTGAACAGAGATTTAAAAAATATTAGGGCTATAAATTTCCTTTGAGATCAAATTTGAATGCCAGCATTTTATTGTTAGGGATACACAGCTTCTGATTAAAACAAAACATTTTTCCTCCACACACACCCACCCACTCAAGTACTATTATTCAAGTACCATCAGCACTTTCTGTATTAATATCTTTAGCAAGCCAACCAGCCTTCTACATAAAAGTCATTTCCGATTAAATGCAGACCATAGCTTGATACAGATAATGTGCTTGAGTGTGATACCTTTGCTTATCTGAAGTCACATAGCCTTGGCTGGAAGCTCCTGCAACCTATAGCATGCGGAGATGTTTCTGCAACCTCTCTAACCATGTATCTGTAAAAAACAAATGAAAAAAGAATTCAGAAGTACTCCCCTCAGCATGTGTGTGAGGATTCATAAGATGATGATCTAAAGAAATAACATGGCAGTTCATTTATTTGTCCCAGTAAGTTCTCAATAAGTTTGATTATGATTATGATTGTAATTTGCAAGATTTCTCACAGGGAGAAAGACAAACACTGCAGATTCGGAAAAGCCATGTGGAATTCTAGAACACGAAAGGTTTACATTGCTATAAGTTAACAAGTCTTGTAAAATACCTACTATGTGCCGAGCTATATATTTTTCTAAGCCGTTAATCCTTACATTTCAATAATTAATTTCCTCCCAACCCCCAAATGGTATAGGGATGATTAACAGCCTAATAAATTAAAAAAGAAAAAACCTGGGGGAGGGAGTAACAAAGTAATGTACAAGCCATCATTTCCTGAGGGGCCAACTAACAAATGTAGCAGGATTACACACAGCTGCTCTCATTCGTGTACACAACAAGCATTTTTTGAGCAACAGCAGTCTGCTTTCTTGATCATGCTGCATAAATTAAACCCCATCCCTCTATCCCCTTACCCTGCTGGAATTTCTTCTCAGCGCTTATCACCTGCCATACTAAATACTTAGTTTTGGTTTTTGTCTGTCTTCTCTCACAAGATCCCAAACTTTGTGGGAGCCAAACTTTTGTCAGTTCCTTCGCATAGACCTGGCACACTGGCACATGGTAAATGCCCAGTAAATATTTCTTGAATATTTATGAATGAAGGAAAGAATGAAAACAAACTCATTTCTTGCTGCAGAACAGCTCAAGAATGAGTTGACTTAGGAAGAGAGCAAAATACTGGCCAGCATGATGCGAGGAGGCCCGGGTTTATGACAGCTAAGGATGTCTCTGGTTGTCTCCATGTACATATTGTAGCCTTGGCCAAAGACCCACACAAAATTCACTGAAAGATACAATAGTGTAAAAATACATATGATCCACAGGGCTTGTGGGGAACAAAGAGAAATCACACATTAAGTACTGTCAAAGCAGCAACGCACTGTTTAGCAGCGTGGTCTTGTAGTGGCAAAGCTGTTTTCTTTTAAAATAGTGTGCTTAGGTGCATATGTGCTTGTGTCTGTGCATGTGTGTG
The DNA here is from genome assembly GCA_963575145.1 of Galago senegalensis. Lineage (NCBI taxonomy): Eukaryota > Metazoa > Chordata > Mammalia > Primates > Galagidae > Galago > Galago senegalensis. The sequence continues at coordinate 28,287 of CAUYTI010140710.1, read as the reverse complement.
TTTAAATGAAATCTTCAGCTGCACCTTTTATCATCAAGCCAACACTAATACTACCATCCTTTCGATCACTAAGGACAGGTGACAAGGAGCAGCAGGCGGAGGTCATCTTGAGTTCTGTTTCTTTTCAGTGGTTGTGCTGATGCTTGCTATACCCATACTTTATTCAAGCTCAGGTATTGATTCTACTGACTGTTGATTCTAAACTAGTAGCATTAATTCAATACTTAATTATAGCTGACAGGCTTTCCCCGGGGCTAGAAAGAAAACACTTTCTTGTCCTTTGGTGGAGCAAAACTGTTTTCCTTTAGTTAAACTCTGGAATGAATATTGCCGGTTTCTACCAGCTTTCTTTGTAATTATTTTCTTTTACCATGTAACAACTATATTACCAGGCTTTATAGATAATACAGAGTAAAATAAAGATTTTTTTAACCTGATGAATTAATCAAGAAAGTAAGCAAAATTCTTTGCTTCTAGGAAAAAGTTGTTACTTAGAAGTGTTACTTTCTTATAGTATATTAAATGAGTTATAGGTGTTCATTTCAAAAAATTTAGTTTTAAAAAAATACTGCAACTCAAATGAATAAACAAACACCATACAAATTGTCCTAAGAAACAGCATTTTGGTAAATCATATTCTGAAGCTGAAAAAGTTATAATTTTTTAAAAAAGTATATATCTGATGTGTTTAGCAATTCAATTATTATTGGAATTATGTTAGATATACTCTGGGCAAATGTCTTTTAATTTACACTGGGAAAAGCCAAAAAGTGTACATACATTTTGAGAGGTATTTTTGGAAGTAAAAACAATCATTCCCCAAAAGTGTCTGAATTTTAGGTAACATAGATGTTCACAGCTACATAGGTAACATAGATGTTCATAGGTACACTGGACCAGTAATGGTACCTTCAGTTCAACTTCAAGAAGTAATACATAAATAACATCTCTTAAAATGTGTATACAGTTTTTGACACCCACTGTATTCAGAGAAGTACTGAAATTATTTTAGTATTTAATACTAAATATTTAGTAAAATATTTCTTCGTGAAGTGACATTTTAACACCTAATTGAGCTTAGCAAGTTTGCATTTTCGTATCAGGTTTTTGCAGTGGGATAGATCTGCAGTACACTCTCAGGCCTGGAGGGCGGGGCTGTCTGCACTGATAACCTCCATCCTGAGTCAGGCCTCCATGAGGATGAGCAGTTACTTGTCTAGGATCTTGCCAGGGGCTGTAGTAAGTGCTCTCGTTGGGTCTTTCAGCTCCAGCCATTTATAGTTACATTCAAATACCTCCCTATATAAAAGAAACCCACAGGTCATTTTTGAGACAATGTTCCTCTTCACCTACCCTATATGTGAAGTCTGCTCTTCCAGATGGGCTGCAGTAAGAAGACCCTCTTTCCCTGCAGCTATCATTCATCAAGCACACACTGGTACTTGCTGTGCTAAGCTCTGCTCCTGGAATCAGAGCTGGATGTTAGAACTTTACCTTCATCCTTCATTATGCCAGGGGATTCCAGGACAATGAGAGAGCATGGGTGACAAAGGTTCCAAGCTTATTGTGACCACCCTGAAAACCTTGACTACTACCTGTAAGTTGTCCAAAGGTTTATGGAAATGCAGGTTTATTGAGCATAGATGGGAAAGCTATGGCAATCCAGGGCATCCTTCATGTGACAGCCACAAGGTTCCAGCCTGGGAAGGGCTCTTGTCAATTGGTTGAAAAAGAAATTTCATGAAAGTGGCTTGTCCTTCAGGAACAAGGCTGTATTAGACCTGTTTGCCACATATCCCTAACTTTTCAGCAATGTACTTGACTTCACAGCATACTAATAATCAATAAAGTTATGTTATGTGTTACCTGGCAGTCAATCCCCAATTTCTTCTTTATGACTGTGGGTAGCATGTGTCCTGCATCCTGATTCCATAATTATACATCAGATCTTGGTGTCACCTACATTCCCACTGATGTACTAGTTAGCCTTACGTAGTATCATGCTGGAGTGTATGTAACAATTCCTCCTTACAGGTGGTGGCATCTGGCTAAAGCCAAGATGGCAGGTTAAAAATGTAACTCAAGAAAAAGCACCATATGATTGTACGGATGAGAGTCTGATGTCCAGAAAGTAACAGTTTTCAGTTGGTTAAAAAAAAGAAAAAGAGCTGTTTATACCCATCACCCCCATCATCAGTTGTACTTTGAGTAAATGTAGCTAATGGAACATGAAGCAAAACACTTCGTTCTTATTTTCCATTGTTCTCTTAAAATGTACATACATAGTATAAAAGTCTTCCATTGGTTCCTGGGTGGAAAATGAGCAGGGCTTTGCCTTCTCTGTTCAGTCTAGAAAGTACTGTGATTTCTTTAAGTCACAGATAGTCTCATTTCAGAAATTAGGCTTTCTAGTCCCAGAGGACGATCACAGCTCTGAACTTGATTTAAGGTGAGAAGGGATCTTGCTGTCTTTTTTTTTCTCACCCTTTCTCACCGTCCAATTCTCTCTCTGAAGCTGGAAAGGGACAGGGAACGGGGACAGGGTGAACTGGTGCTCTGATGCTGCTTCAAGAGGGCTCCATGCTCTCTTCTCCTGTAGAGCGTTTGTTGGCCACAAGAAAAAGGCACTTGAAGCTGACTCTTTCACCTGGTGGATATTTTTGTGGCATCTTCTGAGGCTCTTCCATGGGTGCTGGAGCTGTTACTCTCATGACTCAAGCAGTGCTGCTCAGTGGCTGGCCACCCCCTTGCTCTGCTGCTGTTTGTTGGGAGCACACTCTGCAAGAACCCTTGTGGATGGAGTCCCAGGGACCTTCCAGGAGGGGCTTTTGGGCATATGTGAGAACAGCCCAGGCTGGCTTCTCTCTGCCTGTGGCATGAATATAGTGGGATAGTCACATCTTCTTTCACCTGCTAGAGCAGTGATTTTCAACCTTTTTTATTTCACAGCACACTTGAATCTATAGTTAAACTTCCATAGCACACTTAAATTATGTTGATCAAAAAAAGAAAGAAAGAAAGAAAAGAGTGAAAAAAATAACATATTTTCTCTACTTTGAACTTCTTTAAAAAATAATTTAATTAACAATCTTTAAAAATTTTTGAGGCACACCTAAGGTGCTCTCATAGCACACATGTGTGCTGCAGCCCTCGGGCCGAAAATCAGGGTGTTAGAGAGATCAGAGAGAAGGCAGTTCCCTGCAGATGCAGCAGCAGCCTGTCTCCCTGTCCCAGGAAAGCACCTCATTCTCTTTCTCTTTCTCTTTCTCTTTCTCTTTCTCTGCTGCCTTCCACATTATCTTGGGAGAGTCAGACTCAGGTCTGTTGCCTCTATGGTTCTGAGAAACCTATACTAAGCTCTCCCCATGGGCTTGTTCAAGCCTTTCACTAGGCCGCTGGTTAAGAAGCAAGGGTGCCCTATGGTCCTCTAACCCACTTTCCCCAAGTCATCTAAAGAACCCTTCTGCTTTTCACACTCAAACATTTTATATCCTACATCTTTATTAAAGATCCTTGGCTAAAAAGTGCAAGGATCATGAAACTGGTTCTCAAAGCTTAGATTTTGATCTAGTATCTTCTTTGATTTGTAGCATCTGTTATATCTTGGGCCTTAGCTAAGACGTTAATGTTAACACCCTTGCCCTTTTATTCATCTCATGAACCCATTAAATCCCATTAACAATCATGTGAGGTAGTGGCCAATGTGAAAATTAAAACTTAGGAAAGTAACTAGTCCAAGCTTATGCATCTTGTGGGTGGCAGAACCACTATCTATCTGATCCTAGGCTTCTTTTTTTCATTCCAAAGCCCAGCCTCTAAATCATCAACTTCATATTTACCAACAAACTTACCATCAGAAATCTAATGCTCCATAAAGGAAGTTCTAAGGCAGTGCTCAGAACTAAATTATCTCCCTGAACTACACATTGAATTTTCTTATAAAACACACATCTTAAATTTCTCTTGTCTTCAAGGTGTTGAGGCTTACACCCATTATAGCCTTTTGCAAATAAAGTCTGTCTACATATTTGCACTCAATAAGACCCCTGTATTAACTCAGACACTTAAGTCACCCAGCTTAATCAATCAAGAAGAATTCTGACTACTTTTTAACGAGAAATTATTTCCAAGAGAAAAAAAAGTCTTCTTTCAAGAGCAGAATCTTAAAATCAATGCATAGCAGTTGGAGTAAATCCTTGCATATCACTGTAGACAGCTAAGCCCGGAGGCCTATCATAGTTTAATTGCATTCTTGGTCAGAACATATACCTTAAAGATGACAAACATAGGAGAGCTTTTGGAAAGCTTTGGCTCAGTATAACATTTCCAACCTTTGAGGACTTCAATTCTAAATTTATATCATCGCCATCTCAGCTGAGGGAAATAAAAGTCTCAGTGCTATTTCCTAGTGACTGCTTTCTTCATTTCTTCATGTCTACAGAAAAAGGGACCTAAATATCTCAGCCTAAAACCAAAAACTAAAACATTGCATCCTTCTTTATTTATAGTTGTGATTTATAACACTGCAAGAGTTTTAAGGCTAGAGCCAGCTGCAAAGAAACAATGTTGTGATGACCCTGTGCTTTAGCTCTGGAATTCATTTTATTGGGAGTTGTTTTGACATTAAAGCGACACAGCATTTTCATTTTGCCAGATTAAGTAATACTTAAGTCTCAAAAATTAAAATTACATACAGCATTCACGATTTCTATCATTACAATAAATATTTTGGGAGTGTTCTGGCTTTTTCCTCTGCATTTGTGTTCTTGAATGTTTGGTGGGCCTGACATCAGATAGACAGCAAATATCTTACCTTATAGGACAAATGTTCATCATTATAGTAAGAGACATAAATGAATACTTAGTATGGGCTTAGAAATCATATATCTCATGAGTGAATCATAACTCCGTACACCACAGATCCCCTATCAGGTGCCGCAGCTCTTCTAGAAAACCTCTCTCTTGTCTCATTTGGAAATTCATTTGGAAGATGGTCATGCTCAGCAGATATGACTTGCCCAGAATGGTAACAAGTTGCCCTCCCAACTGACAACGAATTTTGAAACTCTAGACTTCAAACCAGCACTCAGTCTAGACCACTGGGCTGATTTTATTCTTTCCTAGACATGGAATCTACACTGAGTTACCAATAGCAATATTTGCTAGAAAGTACAAACACCTGAAATATATTAAGTACTATGCCAATAAACAAAATTTTGAGATGGCCAGTTATTAAAGAAAGCTAATCATTAACAAACCATTAATCATTCAGTTGATAGAAATTTTTGGAAAATGATGCCAGTAATAACAGCAAATGACATTTGAAGCTTGCTTTACCATTTGAAAATCATTTTCATATTCTGTAAGTTGTCTGATTCAAGTTCACACCACCCACTTGTTTCAGTAGTGTGGCCAAGATCACCCTGTTGGCATAGCTAGCAGGCAAAGTGAGGTCCAGCAGGAGAGAAACATTGGCACAGACACCTCTGTAGCAGGGGTCTGGAAGGAGCGCTTCTTCAGGGTCCTGACCCAGCATACACCTATCCATAGGGGTACGCTTTTCAGGGTATTCTTGTTCTCATCCTCTGCTTGTAGTCTTGCAAAGGCTCCTGGAAGAAGTTTGTTTGCTCACACAGATGTCTGCAAGGGTCCTCAGGGTGCCCCTTCCACCTCCCCTTTTACACGGAGGATAAATCAGACTCTGTGTTCACAACCCATTAGAAGCAGAAGTTTATGAACAGTTTGTTAAGATCTGCATGTAGCCCATAAATTTTACCTCCAAATCTATGTCTGTTGTTCTCCTTGGAAAGCAGTCGGTTTTGTCAATAACGTTATGTACAGAGATGCTGAAACAGCAGTGGTCAGAAAGACAAAACGTTTATTGAGAGTAAAAATGAAAACAAAAGCGCATAGGGAGCAAAATGGAAGCACAGGAGGATAATAATTGGGAAAGGCAAGAGTGACACATAAACACGACGTGGATAGAGACAGACGTTCTTAGTTCCCTCTCTCCCTTGTTGAGCACAGCACAGCGGAGACTGAAGTTGTCCATTTCAGCTTTTGTATCTCTGAGCTGCTCTCATGGCTAAAGAGAATGATATTATCATGAATAATGGGTTTTAATTTTAATCAACATTTATTCAGTAAGCATTACTCAGTGACAACTACACTTCAAATGTGGTGCTCACCGATGGGGATAAAATGATCTGTGCCATCCCTGTCCTAAAGAATCTCAAATTTAATGGATTAAAAAAAAATCCTCACCTAAAGCATGATTTCATTCCAGGTAGTTTTACACAGACAATGTCTATTAATTTAAAATTCTATAAGCACCATCAAGGCCTTAATTTTATATATTTCTTTGAAGGTGCCAGGAAGACAGAAGAATTCCAATATATGAATAATACGAATATATCACAAGATCAAATGGCAGGATCTTATCAGATACGTCTGACTGTCACACTATGAAAGACCAACATCACAGCATGGGGTTAAGAGAAAATATAAAGGTCAAACCTGAGTTTAAATCCTCACTTCATGAAAAGGCACCAGCTGTGGGACACTGGGAAAGCTACTTAACCTCTCTAAGCCTTAGTGTCTTAAAAATTTGGGTGACAGTATTTATCTCACCAAGTTTTTGTGACAAATAATGACAAGATGTAGGTAAGATTCTCAGCACCTAGTCAAAGTTCAACGCATACTTGTTATTAGGGTTAGTATCATTTGTCTCTATTCTTATTGTCTGGAAGAACGCAAAAACTGTATGTTTTCTCTTATATCCCTACTTCTGAGGCAGATAGAGAGAAATAGCTATATTTAAATTATAGCACACTCAACTTTTTATAAGAGATGGAGCCATCTCTATTTTCTGAGATGATAATTAGCAGCTGTGAATAGAAATCTGGCAGCCCCACAAATGCATGGGGAAAAAGAAGAGTATTAACAATTTCTCCAGTAAGATGGAAGAAGAACAAAGCCAGCAATGATTGCAAATGAAGCCACTAATCTCTTTATAGTTATTTTGGACATTATGGGAAATACATGGGGTCATATAACCTGCTTTCTTAGATGCTATTTAGTCAAAGCTTTATACAGAGTCAATTGCATGTGCTGAGAATCATTCACTGAACACCGACCAGAAACCTAGGTTGTAGAAATCCAGAGGTGTAAATTACTAGTCTATATTAACCACATTTCTTAAAAGCAAATGTGGGGATGAGAAAGAGCTCACCCCTGCAGATTAGAATTTAACTCACAGCTCCTCAGCAATATTCAGGTTTTAAAACCCACACGGTAACACCACATATTCCTAGATTTTCCGTTGTAATGTTTTGTATGCACAACACACTGATTCCAATTGAAATGCTGAGTGGTTTGTTTCTGCAAGGCTCAAATTCTTGATACATCGTCTGAATATCAAATACCCAGAACAATGCTGCAACGCTGGGAGATGTGCAAATAAATGTGCTATGTCGGATTCCGGCCATGATACCAAGAACAGCTAATTTCAAAACCATCCTCAGGCCCAGATGGCTGGAAACAAAATAGTTTTGAAATCTGGGTGACCTATTTTTCAAAACTATTGTTGCGATTATCTCGGAGGAAAATAATCTGGACAAAAGGAAGAAGAAGGCATTGCTGTGCTTTCTGGGACTCTAAATCTGAAGCTCTTCTTCCTGGATAAAGATGACCATGAATTTAAGAGATGGTGAATATAAGTGCATGTTATTCAGGGAACTATTGCTTTCACAACTCCTGTAAAAACTCATCCAGAATCCCTCCAAAGAGGCCTCCTTTATGCCCAAAGCTTCAGAAGTAGAGGGATTATGTAAAATTCATTGTCCAGACCTGGATACTTTTAGAATACTGTTAATAATTATACCAGGGCCAGTAGGCATGAAGCTGGTCTGTTCAGAGCAAACTGCAATCGTCCCATTGTTTTACCTGAAGTCTAAATTACCTCACATCCCTTAAAGAGGCAGTCACCAACCTCTTTGGCCCCAGGGACTGATTTTGTGAAAGATAATTTTTCCATAGGACTGGAAGTGGGAGGGAGGAGGAGAAGGAATTAGATTCTTATAGGAAGTGTGCAACCTGGATGCCCCATAGGTGCAGTTTACAGTAGGGCTCCTGCTCCTGTGAGAATCTGATGCCACCCCTGATCTGAAGGGAGGTAGAGCTCAGGTGGTGATGTGAACTGTGGGGAGTGGCTGTAAATACAGACCAAGCTTCACTTGCTCAGCAGCCACCTGCTGCCGTGTAGCTTCTTCCTAAGAGGCCACTGACCAGTACCAGCATGAGGCCAGGGTTTGGGGACCACAGCCGTAAGGGATTTCCTTTATCTTCAATGATTTCTAGAAGTTCCAAGCAGTGCCTTTTGTGTGCACGCTCGATCTTCCTCGTCTCACTCAGCTCTCTCCAGTCGTCCATCCGAAATGAAACTGGCTTGGTTCTTGTTTCTTCATCACATTGCTTCTGTGCATCTGGCCTGGGATTGTCACCTTCATTTCCTGCCCATTCATTCTGGTTCAGTCTAACAACTTTGTCTCAATTCTTCTGATAAAGAAAAAAGTTATTCTATGGCACTGGTTAAAAAGCATGGTAAGGCAGACTTCATTCAGAACCATCGTAATAAGCATAGGGACCCCTGCACAGGGGTCTTGCAGGAGGGGAAGAGAGATTCAGCTCAACTCTGAATACAGCGTTAGCAAGTGGGAACGCATGGCCTAGCAGCAGAGAGGGGGTCAGTGAGTGGACGACCGCTAAGGAGAAACATCAAGGAGGATTATGGCTAAACTCACCTAACAGGATGCCGGCTAAGGACAGGCAGGGCAAGCAGACATCACCTGGGGATATCGACAGTGACCAGGAATCAAGGGATGGGGGTTCTTGTCAGACTGATTTAGGAGAGTTCTTTGCTGAAACTGGATTTTATGAGGATGCACACACATGGGTCTGGGAAAAGGACCCCAAGTAAAGTTTGATCAGGCAAAGAATCTCCATTGCTTCCTAGCACCTCTAATCCACTAGTATTCTTCAGAAATCTTGTAAGCCAGTCAGAAATCACTCAGGCATGGCCCACAGTTAAAAATAAAAAAAAAAAAAAAACTAAACTACTAAAAGGATATTGGTAGGAAATCAGCCAGTACATCAGACTGTGCAGGGACCGTTCACTGCGCATTTTGTATGTTCCAGGCTTAATGCCAAGCACTTTGCCTGTGTTATTTTTATTTAATTTTTACAGCTATCTCCTCAGTTAGCTATTATTATTTCTTATTTTATAAATAAGAAAGTGAGGCTTCCAGAGTTAAACAAGCTCTAGGGTTTTGTAGGTAATGAAATGGCTGAACTCATTGGAAACCAGGCAGAGCCGACCTCAGTCTGCTGCCCTGTGACGCTCTGCTGCGTCTTAACTCCCCATGTTTCCTCAGCTTTGTTAGGAAAGCTTTTTCGGGAAATAAATATTTTACAGTATTTTATAGAATGAGGCTTTTTATGTGACAGCATCGAACTCGCCTTACCCTTTTAAACTCATAACACTTTAGAGACATAAAGCTTGGTGATTTTTCTGTCCTCCCTCCCCCATCAGGTTTTTAGCGGTGACACCTAAGCATCTTTTTTAAATTATTATTCTTTTGGTTTCCAAAGAGCTGTCTCAAGCATCTTCTCATTTGATCCTCAAGAAGTAAGGAGACTAACTAGGCAAGGCTGGGATTATAATGGGCTTATAACTGTATACATGAGAAAACAAACATGGAAAGGTTATACGGCTTGGCCAAGGTCACGTGTCTGTGACTGCACATCATGCCAGCCAATTCCTAATTCTGGGACATCCAGACTCACTATGACATCCATCCTCCCGCCCTTCCTTCTTTCTTTCCTTACAATTGATCTATCAGGACCATTTTTAAAAAGGAAAAGACAATTTACCAATCTGTTGATCAAACTCTTTAAAAAGGAGTTCAAACTTCCTCAGCTTAGGAAGACTTCAAGAATGAGGATGGATGGAGAGGGCCCAGGAAAATCTTCCTTCTATATCACTCTTCTATATAACAGACCTGAGATTAAGTTTGAACTGAGCCTCCTATAACCCTGGGTAACTCAAGGGATCCAGTAAATCGCTCTAAACTGGGATTTCTTATTGTTACATTAAAATGGTAATAGTTCTTCCCTGATTAATTTTTAGATGGATTTTAAGGGGTAGTACTCGTAAGGCACTTAGCACACAGCGTATTGGAGGTTTTTCTTTTTATTATCACTGTTACTAAAGAAGAGCAAGAAAAACATAAAAAGGCACCGTTGGATAAAACCTCGTCTCGCTACATCAAGCTGCAGGTGTGATAAATAAGAAGACGGCAAAAATAAAGGTACAAAAAAACGTGCGTTTGGCATGTTTACACGAGGCCATCATTTGTGAGCATATGGCCCATTAGGTGGTAAAAGAAAGCGACGCTGTGTTCTAAGTACATTAGAATAAAAGACTGAATTTGAAATCCGGTCCTCAGAACTAGCTCAATGCTTGACAAACAATGAGTATTCAAAAAAATGTAGGTTGATGAATAAAAGAATAATGTATCGAATTAACTTCTTGTTTATCTTTGTAGCCCTATTATCTCACAGTCTGCCTGGCACAAAATAAGTCCTCAATTAAGTGCCTGGTCAAGTGGATTACTTTTTATAATGAATAGCATTTTCTGGATATCAAATTTAATTTTACTGAAGTCCCCTTGACGATGTGAAAATCCTTTCCCACATGTAGTGAGAAATTATTAGGTCATTTAACTACAGTATCTACGGATATGCTATACATCTCCCTTTTTAGGTTTATGAGCTTTCATTATATTTTTTAAAGAGTTAATATCTTTGGGGTTGCTTTCTTTAGGCTACCGTAAAGACACAACTACAAAGCCGTGGCTGGTGGAGGAGACAGAAAGGGTGCTTTCTAAGCCATGTGGTGTTCTTCCTATAATGTCTAAGGATGGTTTATGCAGACTGCATAATGAATGAGACAGAGGCGGAGCTCTAATGGCTAAAAATAACTATGTCAAAAAGCATGGAGGAGTGAGAACCGTCTTGTGAATATTAAGGAGTATCAACTTTACTATATTTGACCGGTGATTACCTGCTCTAAAAAATTGCCTAGGATTTGACACCCATTTGACATTTGAAAGAAATGCAGCTCTTTCTTTGAAAATAATGACCAACCTTTACCCCAGAGTATTGCCCAGAATTAATGTTCATAACCTGAAAGGAGAATTATAAAGCAATACACCACCTAGAATGTGCTGCCATTGTGTTAAACGCTTCCCCTATTGTTCGAACAATTTTGAAGTCATACAAATTGTTCCTATTTGGGGAAGAGTTATTTTACATGATCTCTGTATTAGCCTGAAATATATTCCATTTAACATATGTGGGAGGCTACTGCTTTGTGGAGTAGAATTGTATTGTATTCTCTAAAGATGAAATCTTTTTTCACAGATTAAGTGCAGGATATAGAACTACCTTTTCTTGAAGATTTGTGTAAGACAGAAAGTAGAGGTTCAAATCATGGTATTATGCTAGTTTATTAAATGTTTATAAAATCTAGGATACCAAATGCCATGTAAATCAATATATTTATAAAAGTACTTATGTATCTGGGATTTTGTGGATCTCATTATGTGATTCATATCCTCTCTCTCTCTCTCTCTATCTCTCTCTCTCTCTCTCTCTTTCTCTCTCTCGTGTGATATTAAAATAAGATTAACAGGTCAGAAAGCCCAAGTAGCTTAGAAACACCAAACCTGCTTGTGAAATGTAAATTTTATAGTTATGCAGTATCTGAAAATGACTGTTATTTCCTTTCATTGCAACTAGTGCTAATTATGCACGGTTAAATGTTTGAAAATTCAAAATGTAATTAATCACATAAGATTCTTACTTTTCTGTCTCCCAGAAATGCTTTGTTGACGCTGTGTAAATGTACTGATTTTGTAAAAGTAGTGCAATCTCCTGCAATAACAACATGAAATGGGATTTCAGCGGGGGGGGGGGAGGATACAAGTAGAAATAAATTATTTACTTAATTACTGTTATATACTGTTATTGTAACTATTTTCTACCTTTATTTTTTTAATTAGATAATTCTTTAAGAAAATTAGTTACCTTAACATCAAGAAAACAGTAAGTTATACATATTCTTGTTTCATCAGACAAAACACCAACTTCAGCATCTAATTTAGATTAATCTGGCAGATAATTTAGTTTCGTCCTCATTTTACTTCTAATGAAACCAAAATATCGTCATCACCTTCCTCCTGTGACTGACATTGTCCCATGTGATCCTTTCATTTGCTACACTTTGCTGGGGCTGGTCATATATTTAAAATTCTTGGGTCAAATACTCTTCACTCTGTGAGACAGAAAAGAAATAAGAAATGTCAGCTAGTGATATTCTGTAGCTCATTGGTGCAAATCCCCAAGGATTTAGACCTTTGGGAAATCATGGAGAATTTTGAGGAGAAGCTTAACAGCTGACATAAGGAACCTACCAGGTGCAAAGCATATAATCCAAAACAAAGAAAAAGAAGAGGAGGAGAGAGCCTGGGAGAGAAGTGAAGGGGAGTGGAAAGGCGGTAAGGGAATAGCTAAAAAGAGCGAGGAGATGAACCTGAACCTTGTGACAGGAAATTATAACAGCAGCCTTAAGAGGCTGCTCAGGTATTTATAAAACCAGCAAGGTGAGAATTGCAACCAGAGCAAAATGCTAAGATTAGTCATTTGCAGCAAAGTTGGGAAAAGAGTACAAACATCATTCAGCTGATTTGTTGAATGTGTGGAAGCCCCTTTAGACACCATTCATTTCACTGGCTTTAAAATATACACTATGAAATGCACTGGCTTTAAAATATGTACTATGAAATACTTTGTATTACAATTTACAGGGGGGTAGTTATCAAAACTCGGGGTAAATAGGAGTGATATGTGTTGGAAGGAAGTATGGTGCTCCAGAATGATTTCCACATGTTTATTGTCTCTAGGGTGACTGCTTCAGAGAGGTCCCAGCCCCAGGAAAAAGTCAGGAAGGTAGTACCTATTTCTTCCCACATTTATTGTGGAAAAAATATTATTTAAAATATCATCATTAGATGTCTTGAAGGGGCTCTCTTTTACTCAGAGAGGAATATTTAGAAGAAAACTACTGTTGAGTATGTATTTATCTACTTCTCTTTGTAGTTTGGTCAAATTTTGTTCTATGTTTTTTGAGACTATATTAATAGATACAGACAAGTTTGGAACTGATATGTCTTTCTAGGACAAATTGAATTTTATCATTAGTAAGTAACCCTATTTATCTCTAGTAAAAGCTAGTTTTATGGTAATAATGCATCCACCGTAGCTTTCTTTAAATTTTATTTTTATGTTTTGTATAATATGGCAACAAATATACATATCTGTATATATTTTTTAAATTTTTCTGCTTCCTTTTACAATAGATATGACTCTTTAGAGAGCATACAATTTTGGCTTTTTTGTTGTTTTTTCTCATTCTGCCAATTTTTATCTTTAATAGCTTTTCACTTATTCAAATTTAACTTAATCACAGAGATTTGTATTTATTTATTTATTTTTAATTTTTTTTTTTTAAGAAACAGAATCTCACTTTGTTGCCCTTGGTAGAGTGCTATGGTGTCATAGCTCACAGCAACCTCCAGCTCTTGGTCTTAGGCAATTCTCTTGCCTCAGCCTCCCAAGAAGCTGGGACTACAGGCGCCCACCACAACGCCTGGCTATTTTTTTGTTGCAGTTTGGCCGGGGCTGGGTTTGAACCCTCGGTATATGGGGCTGGCACCCTATTCACAGAGCCAGAGGGGCCGCCCAGATTTGTATTTAAATCTACTACTGCAATTATATTTTGTTTGCCCTACCAGTTCTCTATTAGCTTTTTTCCCTCCTCTATTTTGCTTTCTTTTGTATTAATAGGAAAATTTTTGATCATTCAGTTTCTTTCTGCTATTTATTTAGAAGTTGTAGACTCTATTCTTTTAGTGTTGATTCTAGTAACTATAACATAATCTTTTCTTATCAAGGAATAATATATATCTATTTATCTCCCTTTTACCCCTCAAAACTATATATAGCCTTCTTTAATTGTAAAATTAAATACTATTATTTTGTGACTTATAATCATATAGCATATATAGCATATGCTATTTCTCATATATAGCATGAGAAATATTTTTATATTATAAAAGAATCAGTGTTCATTTACATTGGCGCAGGTATTATCACTTCTTTTTTTTTTTTTTTTTTTTTTTTTTTACAGAGCCTAAAGCTGTCCCCCTGGGTAGAGTGCGGTGGCATTACAGCTCACAGCAACCTCCAACTCCTGGGCTCAAGCGAGTCTCCTGCCTCCGCCTCCCAAGTAGCTGGGACCACAGGCACCCGCCACGGTTGCAGCGGTCATTGTTGTTTGGCAGGCCCCGGCTGGGGATTCGAACCCGCCACCTTAGGTGTACGTGGCTGGCGCCTTAGCCGGTTGAGCTATCGGCACCGAGCCGGTATTATCACTTCTTCTCACTCTTTATTCCTTCCTGTATCATGATCCTTCTACCCAAAGAACATCCTTTTAGAATTTTCTGAGTGTGCACCTAAAATGTCTTTGGTTTACCTTCATTCTTGAAGATCTTCGGTGGGTACAGCATTCTAATTTGGCAGTTACTTTATTCCAACATATTAAAAATATCGGCTCACTGTCATTGTTTTCTCAGTTTCTGCTGAGAAGTCAGCTATCAGTTTAATTGCTACTCTTTTGTGGGCCAGCCATCTATATTTCTCTGACAATGTTTAAGATTTCCTCTTTCTCTTTGATTCTTCCTGGTATTCACTGGGCTTCTTAAATTTATGAATTTGTATGTTTCATCAGTTCTAGGAGAATATTTGCCATGATCTCTTCAAGCATTGTCTCCGCCCCATTCTGTCCCCATTCTGTCCCTGTTCTTTTATGGTTTATTTGAATGGATGACAGACGCTCATGTTGTCTCCTCGATGCCTTTTAATCCTTCTTTTGTGTCTTTCGTATTTTCCATCTTTTGGCCTATCCATGGTTTTGACCGTTCGTTCCCTGATTCTCTTGTGTTGCACTTAAACTTCCAATGAACTCATCTGTCAATTTTTAAGTTAGGTTGCTTTTCAGTTTTGTAATTTCAAATTTTTTCTTTTTTTTTTTTTTTTTTCAGTTTTTGGCCAGGGCTGGATCTGAACCCGCCACCTCTGGCATATGGGGCCAGTGCCCTTCTCCTTTGAGCCACAGGCGCTGCCCTAATTTCAATATTTTTCTGTCCCAATCTTCTGTATCAATTAGTGTTTAATTTTCATGTTGCCTTTCAAATTTTTTAAGCTTTACCTTTCTCTCCTTGAATTAGGCACGCATAGTTATTTTCTAGTGCCTTTGTAATACAACATTTGAAGTATCTTGATTCTTCCAGTTCTACCCTTGCTGTCTTGTCTCCTCCTGTGTTTGGTGACCTTTGGTCATGCACTGAGCATGGTGTTTCGACAATTGTTAATATTTTGAGCTCCCCGAGTCAATTGTCTTTTGCTGTGTAATAGCAATCTGAGATTACCTTAATTTAAGTTCAAGGTTTGAGGTTTCCCAGGCCACCCCGATAACCATGCCAGGCTTCAGTCTTTATGAGTAATCATTTGCTTTTACTTTATGTTTGCCTTTAGGATGTGACACTCTGAAGTCCTAACCCAAAGCGAGGATCTGGATTCAAATATAACCTCCTGTACCCACCCCCCATTAGTCTGTCAAAACTCAGTTCAGTCTCCTAGCCATCTCTCCTGGATCAGCAAATACAACCAGAGCAAAGGCCCCCGAGTGCTCTGCATTCCTGTCTGTGGGCTTTTATTTCCCCCCAGATCTCACTCTGATAATTTTTTATAATCTCATTTGCTTTAAATGCTTTTTAAAATTTTCAAGGTTTTCACTAGCCTTTTAAATTATCTTTATTGGTTGGGGATTAGTGAGAATTACCCAGACTGTCATTAATTAAGTAGAATCCCCTATGTATGTGTAATTTTTATCATTTTTCCTATCGTTCGTTTCCTCATAAGTAACAAAGGGATTACCTGTGCCTTGGACTGTTTTAGGAAAACTGATGCATCTATAATCCCCAAGAATAGTACCTGGTATATAGTGAATGTTCAGTAAGTTTGGCTTATATTGTTTTTTTCTAATACTGTTACTATTTATTAAAACTGTGTCATGTAAGAAAAAAAATTCCTGACGTTAATGAAGACACACATTTGCAAATGGCTTCCTAGTTTGTAAACTGTCACATGAAATTAGACAAACGTTAAGCAATTTTGCATTAGTTTCATAAAAATATACTAATTATGCTACAATCCTTGAAGTTAAAAAAAAAGAAATATGAGCCAGCTGCATCATATCACCCCTGACTAAAAATGCAATTGTAAATGTACCAAATTAATTGTATACAATATATTATTAACATTCAGGATGCAGTTTATTATTGGAGCAATTGGAGGTTGCCAATTTTGATGGGTCCTTTTACTCTCCATTTCCTCCCCTTTTCTTACACTTATTTCTTTTTTTTTTAATTAAATGATAGCTGTGTACATTAATGCAATCACAGGGTACAGTGTGGTGTTTTCATATACATTTTGAAATATTTTCATCAAACTGGTTAACATAGCCTTTATATCATTTTCTTAGTTATTGTGTTAAGACATTTATATTCTACTTTTAGAAAGATTCACTTGTACCCTTGTAAGATAAACCATAGAGGTGATCCCTCCAATCACCCTCCCTCTACCCATCCATCCCTCTCTCCTCCCCTCTCCCCACCCCCTCCCCTCCCCATATTCTTAGGCTATAATTAGGTTATAGCTTTTATATGAAAGCTATACATTAGTTTCATAGTAGGGCTGTGTACACCTATTTCTAAATTGTTAGCCATGTTCCTTGAAGCAATCCTGCCTACCTAGGATTACTTTAATTTGCAGCTTCAGCCTAACAAAGAGAATGCATTTCAATTCTTAGCATCAGTAAAAGGATTACTGCTTAGGCTTTTACTTAGGGAAGAAAATAAGTGTCTGTGTTTGAGACAAAATGTGTGCCATTCCATTTTTACTTTTAAATATTCAGAGGCACGGCCGTTATTTCCATGAGAGTGAAAGGAGTGGGCGCTAGCTTAGGTGCTGTGTGGTTATGGTGTCAAAATTAAGATGGATGAGGGAGCAACCGAGTGAAACACCCAATTCCTAGTTTTAAAATATCCCCTCCTCCTCCCTCTACTAAGTGATATTGGCAAAGCAATTTTGTCATGTGGGGAAGCCACACAAAGAGATGCGGATGCAGCCCTGTGTGAGCTCTGCTGATGGAAAGACTCTAAGATTTGTTCCTTTGCCTATTTGTTGCCCCTGTTTCAACAGATTCCATATGATTTTAAAAGAGGCTACATGTGAAATGCCATCATTTTCACAACAAAATATTTTTTAAAACAGGAATTTAAAACATGATGGATACAAAGGCACTGTCTAAGCAAATTCTGTCATTTAACAGATGCAGAACCTGAGACTGAGAGAGAGTAAATTGCTTCATCACAAATAAGATTGGACCAATCCTTTGTAGATCTGGATATTAGCCCTTTCTCAGATGTGTAATTTGTGGATTTTTCTCCCATCTTGTAGGTTGTCTATTTATTCTGTTGAATTTTTTTTTTTTTTTTTTTTTTTTTTTGCTGTGTAGAAGCTTTTTAATTTAAGTAAGTCCCATTTGTTTTCTTTTTGTTGTTATTGTATTTGCCTTTGGGGTCCTAGTTATAAATTCTTGGCCTTTGCCAATGTCTAGAAGAGTTTTTAACTCTTTTCTTCTAGAATTTTTATGGTTTCACACCTTACATTTAAGTCTTTTATGTATCTTAAATTAATTTTTGTATATAGTGAGAGGCAGGGGTCCTATTTCATTCTTCTGCATGTAGTTATCCAGTTTTTCTAGCACCATTTATTGAAAAGATCGCCTTTATTATTGTCTGCTTTATTGAAGATCAACTGGCTGTGGGTAGATGGCTTTATTTCTGGATTCTCTATTCTATTCCATTGGCATATGTTTCTACTTTTATACAAGTACTGTGCTATTTTGGATACTATAGCCTTATAGTATAACTTTAAGTCATCTAATGTGATGCCTCCAGTTTTTGTTTTTGTTTTTTTGTTTTGCTTAAGATTGCTTTGGCTAGGTTGGGCACGGTGGCTCACGCCTGTAATTCCAGCACTTGAGAGGCTGAAGCAGGTGGATTGCCTGAGCTCACAGGTTCAAGACCATCCTGAGCCAGAGCAAGACCCAACCTTTAAAAATCGCTGGGTGTTGTGACAGGAGCCTGTAGTCCCAACTATTTGGAAGGCTGAGGCATGAAAATCACTTAAGCCCAAGAATTTGAGGTTGCTGTGAGCTGTGATGCCAGGACACTCTACCAAGGGTGACATAGTGAAACTCTATCTCAAAAAAAAAAAAAAAAAAAAAGATTGCTTTGGCTTTTGACTATTTGGGCTCTTTTTGATTCAAATGAAGTGTAGAATTTATTTATGTTTTCTAGATCTGTGAAATATGATATTTGTATTTTGATGGGGATTTTGTTGAATCTGTAAATTGCTTTAAGCAATATGGGCATTTTAATGATGCAGATTTTATCAATCCATGAACTGCAAACAACTCAAACAAATCAGCAAGAAAAAAAAAATCATTTAAAAATGGGCAAAAGACATGAACAAAAGTTTTTCAAAAAGAGATAAACAAATAGCCAAAAAACATATGAAAAAAATATCCAACATCACCAATCATCAGGCAAAGGCCAATTAAAACCACAATGAGACACCACCTTACCTCTATCAGAATGACCATTATTAAAAAGTAAAAAATAATACATGCTGGAGTGGAGGCTGAGAGAAAGGAACATTTATGCACTGTTGATGGGACTGCAAATTAATACAACCTCTGTGGAAACAGTGTGGAGATTCCTCAAAGGAATAAATGTAGATTTAGCGTTTAATCCAATAGTCCTGCTACTGATTATCTACCCAAAGGAAAATAAGTCACTTTGTCAAAAAGACACCTGCACTCAAATGTTTATGGAAACACAATTCACAATTTAAAGGACGTAGAATCAGCCTAAGTGCCTGTCAATTCGTGAGGGAATAAACAAAATTTGGTGCAAAATATATATACATACCACGGAGTACACTCAGCTGTGAAAAGGAATAAAATAATGTCTTTTGCAGCAACTTGTGTAGAGCCAGGGACCATTATCCTAGGTGAAGTATCTCAGGGATAAAAAAACAGGCATCACATGTGCTCTCTAATAATTGGGAGCTAAATCAAGGGCACACAGGGACACAAAGAGATATAAAGGACGTTGGAAACCAATAAAGGGGGAGAGTGAGTGGCAATGAGGGATGAAAACTTACCTGCCGGGTGCAATGAACGCTATTCTGCTGATGGGCACACTAAAAGCCCCACCATAAGCATTATACAAGGTATTTTTGTAACAAACACAATTGTACCCCCTTCATATTTTGAAAATTTTAAAAAAACATTGGCTGAATCCTTTCCTGGGGCTGAGGCAAACCCAGTGGGAATCTTGATCTAATGGGCCCCTGCAGTTATTTCCTGGAGTAGCTGGAAGACAGGACTGCTGTGAGAGAGTGTGGAGTGTGGCCAGCAAGGGCAGGCTGGGCAGAGCGGCAGTGTGAGATGCGGGTCAGATGGTAAGTGGGAGCTGACGACAGGAGACAAGGCCAAAGGAGAGACGGAAAATAGTTCAAAGTGGCATAAATATGCAGGTTCTACATTACGGATAAAGCAAGATTCCTTGTAGAATGTTCTAACATGAAGTGGAGTCTGTTTAAAAGTTTACAGTTGTGGGGCGGCACCTGTGGCTCAAAGGAGTAGGGCACCAGCCCCATATGCCAGAGGTGGTTGGTTCAAACCCAGCCTCAGCCAAAAACTGCAAAAAAAAGAAAAAAAGTTTATAGCAGCTGTATACTGATAAAGACGTATTTATACCAGCACCATATAGTCTACACATAATAAGAATTTACTATGGATCACACACAATGATTTACACCCATTTCTTCATTTAATATTCTTTAAGACCTATGAGATCAGTGATAACATTATTCTATTTTTATTAGTTGAGGAAACAGAGGCTTAACAAAATTAGGTTGTCCTTAAAGGTTATGTGTCTCTTTAAGCTGTCTGCATTCCTACTGACAACCCCCCCGCCCCAGTTTAACACTTTTTTCTTTGCCTGATTGAAAAGTCTAAGAAAAAAAGAAATTTATCCCTGTTACTCACTACTGAGTCCCGACTTCCAAGCAAAGCACTCAGTGCAAAACAAACACGCAGTAAATAAACTGAGTAAATGAATAGAGTATACATAGTACCATTTTGTCCTGGGGACGGGCAACTACTTCACTGTGACTCTAGGAAACCACAGGCTTTCGGTTGGCTGGATATTTATTCACATACCAGGAACAACCATCTATTTCTTGGTCAATATTAATGGTCAATATTTTCTTTTGCCATTAAGCCCATGTTCTCAGAGTTGCCATGAATATAAATATTAAAAAGTTATTTTTTTAAGCAGATCCATTTATGTCTCTCCTGTTGCAAAATGTTGATATTTAACATGTTGCTATTTCAACATTAGTGGGTAACATTCAGAAAGACTTAAGAGCCTAAGACTTTTGGCTTCAATAAGAAATAGTATACAGCTGGCATGGTGACTCACACCTGTAATCCTAGCACTCTGGGAGGCCAAGGCAGGAAGACTCCCTAAGGTCAGGAGTTTGAGATCAACCTGAGCAAGAGTGAGACACCATCTCTACTAAAAATAGAGAAATTAGCGGGGCCTTGTGGCAGCCTCCTGTAGACCCAGCTACTTGACAGGCTGAGGTGAGAAGATCATTTGAACCCAGGAGTTTGAGGTTGCTGTGAACTAGGCTGATGCCACAGCACTTTAGCCTGAGCAACAGAGTGAGACTCTAAAAAAAAAAAAGAAGGAAAGAAAAGAAAAAAATAGTGTAAAGATTTTTATTCCTCTCTCTGTTCAGAAATATTCGTATGTTACCGAGACACTTTACTACTTGGAATACATCCCTCTGACTGATTCAGAAATGTGCATCAAGATATAAAATAATAATATTACCTTACATTTGCATAATGTAATTAAGTTTTCAGAGCTGTTTTCTATCACATCTATCATTTTATGTTTCTTTCTAGCAGAGCCTGGGTGAATTTTGAATTCATTATGCCATAGTAATATATAGTTGAATACCATAAAACATTGGTATCGGGGGATAAAACAACAACCTTCATTGTACAGCCCTATGTTACTGCTTTCATATGTATTGTATTAATGGACCTCACAACAACCTGAGAAGAAGATACAGCAGGGGTTGTCATCTTTATTTTACAGCCCAGAAATTGATTGACTTATTTTTGAAGGTCATCCAGCCAGTAGGTAGCAAAGCCCAGACTAGATTCTAGGACTAATTGCCAGATTTTTAAGCCTACGTTTTTAAATTTTTTTCCTCCTCTCTGACACTTTGCTATATATACCGTTAGGTATTTTACCTAATTCTTTTTTTTTCTTAAAGGCTGATATATTCAATAGAAGAAGCAATAAAATTGTATGTTGCAGCAGAATCTATACATCTCTATAATGTTAAAAAGTACTCACTTTTTTTAATTTAATTTTTTATTAAATCATAACTGTATACATTTATGGGGCACAATGTGATGATTTGATTTACAATGTTGAATACTTAACCAGACTGATTAACATAACCTTCACCTCACTTACTTATTTTTTGTGGTAAGAGATTTGTGATTTACTCTTAGTTATTTTGAAGCATACCCTTGCATTGTGCACATTAGGAGAGATCCCACCAAATGCCCTTCCTCCTCCCACCAATCACCCTCCCTGTTCCCATCACCCCTCCATCCCTCCCCTCCCTCTTGCTGGACTATATTTGTGTTTTATCATTCGTATAAATGTGTAAGTATTTATATATAGCTTTCACAATAGGGTTGAGTACGTTGGATACTTTTTTCCCGTTGTTGAGATACTTTACCATGAAGGATATGTTCCAACTCCATCCAGGTAAACATAAAAGATGTAAAGTCTCTATCCTTTTTAATGGATAAATAGGATTCCAAAAGTACTCATATTATTTTAAAAGTTTTTTAAATATGTGAAATAAAAATTCTCCACAGTCCTTTGAAAACTAACTAAACCCAACCTTTGATTATAAGGAGGAATAAATTGGATATCAAGAAAATTAAAAGATTTGCCTAGGTCAAGAAGGTAATAGTAACAGAGTTCACATGGAACTATTATGTCCTGACTCTTCATTCAGCTCTCTGCAAGACATTGTAAAGCCTCTGGTATATGAGGTCACTCTATTAGGGACTGAAGAATGCAGAGAGAAATAGAATGTCATTACCTTCAAATAATTTGTGGGCTAACAGAGACAGGACATATGTACATTGATAAATAACATGAAATACAGAGGGTGAGGAACTTAAAGAATATTTCCACTTCTTATTTCTTTATACTGACTTCAGAGTAAGTAATTAATATATGAAATGCCAAATTATATTTTTTAAATGTCTTGAAACATGTTATATACATCAGTATATATACTTGTAATATTTATATAGATGCTTTTATAGATCTGTGTGATTATGTATGGAATTATTTATATGTGTATAATTGTAGACATGTATATGTTTAAGTATAGTTGTATATATAAATACTTTTTAGGGGATGTGTGTGTCATTATATAGACACACACACACATATAACATAGACCCTTAACATTCTCAGCTGATACTTCTCTGGTCCCCTAACGTAATTTAAGTTTTCATAATCAAATTATAAAATACCGCTTAAACATTGGACAGGTTCATAAATCTAAATTATTTGTGTCATCCATTTATTAGATATTATTTTCTGCCACACTTCAACCCCTTGATTTATTAAAATACCTCCATTTAGATTAAATGATCACTCTTGGACTTTTCCACTCCCATCACCAGCACTAACCATTGAAATATTTGGGGCGTGATTTCAACAAGGAAGCAAAATGCATAATTGAAGTGATGTTTATTGTTTCACACTTCAGCACAGTCACTGCGTTTCTAAAGAGTAAGGCAAGATTTTCTACAGGTCACCAGCCAATTCACCCAGCACCATTTGTTAAATAGGGAATCTTTTCCCCAGTTTATATTTTTGATAGGCTTATCAAAAATCAAATGATGATAAGTGTCTGGGTTCACGTCTTGGTCTTCAATTCTGTTCTATACATCGTACCTCTCTATTTTTGTGCCAGTAGCATGCTGTTTTGATCACTATCAATTTATAGTATAGTCTGAAGTCTGGAAGCGTGATTCCTCCCAATTTGTACTATAGTCTAAGGATGAAGGAGGGAAGGGGAGGGAGAGGGGAAAGAAGGGGATGGGACGATAGAGGGAGGGTTGGTAGGAGGATCACACCTATGGAACATAGTGCAAGTACAAGTTGGATCTATCAGGTGTGGAGCATAAATGTCTTAATCCTGAAATTGGGTAAAAGTGGTGAAGGCTATGTTGCTTAGTAGGATGTAAGCATTCCAATTTGTACACGTAACCAACATATTGAATCCTATAATGGCATAAATGTATTTATGCTCTATGTATGAATGACTTAATTAAAAAAAAAAAAAGAGTAAGGCAAGATGGCTGTGTTGGGTAGTTGCCTTGGCCTGCTTCCCAGAGGCGACCTCACTGCACCCTGGCTTCAGAGTGCTCACAGTTTAAATCTAGGAACACACAGTGTTACAATTGGCCTCACGTTATGGATCTTTGGGAGTCCCTCCCAAATGTTGTCTTTCTTTGATTAATACACAATTCATTGTATTTCGTCACACTGAGTCTCTAACAACTTTTCGGGGAAAAGCACATCAATTTTAAGAAGCTTCTCAATTTTAGAAACACTGAAATGTAGAGGAGAAAGTTCATATAAGAATTGAAGGAAAGGAAGTTAAAACTGTGAACGAAAAACAACAAATTTAAAGAACTATTTATCTATAGAGTGTTTGTTAAACTATTTGTAATTAAAATATAAGTGTTGGTAATCATAATTCCAACCCGTTTCTCTTCCTGCATGACTTGTGTTTTGAAAGGTGGTGTGTCAGGATTCACCAGGAAGCTAGCTAAATACAAAGATCCCCTGTCCTCACCTCAGTGCATCTAGTTGGGAATTTGTAAGGGTAGGGCCTGACTTCTGTATTTCGAACAAACTCCTCAGATGATACTGATTCAAGGTTTGAGATTTAAGGCCTAAAATCCAGTGTCGAGGGAAATGGGAATCTTTTGTCCACATTCCTTTTTAATTTTGATTTTCATTTTGTGTTCGCTTTGTTGTTTTCAAGTCCACACTATCCTTCCATTGTCACCTGAATCCCAGTTTTTTAAAATTTCATCTTATGTATTTAAACATATCAAATATTTTCATAGTCTTTGACTCAAAAATTTCATGTTTCTAAGAATGCCTCCTATGGAAATCTTTTAGAAGATAGGGAGATATTTGCTTAAATATATAATACAAATTTAAATTGTCCTCCTCTCTGACTCATAATCTTTGGGGAAAAAAATGTCAAGATATGATCCCCAGCTTAAGCTCTTTCCTAACTGACTTTCCTCAGATCAATCGATGCAGCCCACACCAAAACAGTGCAAATTCTGTCCTATCGAAGCATTTGGCTCTGTTCATAGCTCCTTTTTTTTTTTTTTTAATTGAATGTTAACTATGTACATTCATAGATCCTTTCTAAGCTCTTACATCAACTTATCTTGCTAAGAAGACGCTTTAGTTACTATTCCTGAGCAGATTGACCTATCAGTCATTGACTCATCACAACTCTAGTGTCAAAACCCTCTACTATGCATTAAGTCTATAGCCAGTGGAACATTTGGGAAGGCAGTGCATGAGGGAAAATGAATAAGTTTGTCAATTGTGGTGCAAACTATGTTGCCAGGGAGCTTGTACCAATGCCGGGGCAACGCTGGTGCATTTCCTTTCTGTGTGTGAGCAATAGCATCATAAAAGTTGACTAAGATAACCTCATAGGGTTTGAGAGGCCACGTCACTCTGAGAAAATCTGGTGTTAGTCCCAGTATTTTAAAAGTATGATGTTTGATGTGACATGAATAGTTTCCCCCCATAGTAATATGTTTATGATAACATGTACTAGAAAATACCACTAAGACACCACAGCTTTGGTCTTACAGATATGTCTGCTTAAATTGAGACTAAAATAGAGGGACTTTAAGGAACATAATGTCATTCAATTAACTTTTTTCAAAAATCCACTCTGAAGAGGGACATTAAGTTGATACGTGGAGATAGTGAAAATTGTGAAAATGGTAGAAAAATGCCCACAGTTTCTGAAACACCGCATTTTGTAATACAGATTGCACATCTGACTTGAGCCTCTGACATCACCAGGAGCACTCGTTCATTTCTGTCCTTTCTTGGACTCAACGTCTTGCCTGTGCTTGGTGAGGATTTAACATAGTGCCTGATGCATTGAATTAATTAATATGTATACCAGCACAGTGCTTTTTTAACTGCCTATATAAAAAATATGGTTCTGGGCAGCACCTGTGGCTCAAAAGGGTAGGGTGCCAGTCCCATATGCCGGAGGTGGCAGGTTCAAACCCAGCCCCGGCCAAAAAAAAAAAAGTATATATATATATATATATATATATAGTTCATACATCCTCAGAAAACACCTAGAAAGTACAGCACACGGGAACACGTGTAAGCTCTGACGACAGAAAGAGCTAAGTGCTATTCTCAGCCTCCCTGTCATTCTCTGGGTAAATCATTAAACTCTTCTGAGTTTTCTCCTCTGACAAATGGAGTTTCAGGTTGAGCATCCCTTATTTGATATGTTGGCTACAGGAAGTGTTTCAGATTTTATGTATTTTTCTTTCAGATTTTGCAATACAATATTTGGTTGCACATCTTTCTAATTCAAAAACTCCAAAATCTAAAATGCTCCAATGAGTATTTCTTTAGGCATCATGCTGGCACTCAAAAGGTTTCAGATTTTGGAGCATTTCAAATTTAGGATTTTCAGATTAGGGATACCCAAGCTATAGTATTAGGTTAGGTCATAATTTTGAAACAAATGACATAATCTACCTAAATTTCTGATGACACTGCATGGCACATGGAAGGGTCTCTGTACTGTAGTGGAAAGGCTTGCTGGTCAACTCTTTGTGAGAACATACTTGCTGGCCTTACACTCCTTCCTCATATTCAAGTCTCAGGGAAGATGGAAAAAGCCACTGCTCCTTTGGAGCCTCTCTCGAATCAGCTAGCTGAGAGAATTCACTTCTGTAAGGGTCTTTCCTTATTAACATATTTTGAGATTTTTTCTGTCAATTTAAGTTTTATTTTTCATAGCTACATATTTCATCTTAGAGATATTCTGTTCTACATTCTGATATTTAAATTGTCTCCAGTGTTTTGTTACTGAAAATAATACTATAATGTTTGTAAAATGTGCCTTATACAAAAATCATTTCACACACATCCAAGATTTCGTATAGCATAAATTTCTAGAAGTAATATTTCTAAATTAAAAGGTGTATACATTTTTCAATGGCTAACTATGTTCCAGATTGCTCTGTTGAAAGCATGTACTACTTTACACCCCTGCTCAAACGCAGGAGTGTTTCCCCACATGCACATTAAAATAGTGCATTTAAAATACATTTTTATCTCATATGTAAAAAGAAAATTATAACGGTAAAGTACAAGTCCTTAATTATGCATAAGTTTGAGCCTCTGCTCTCTCTCAACGCTTAGTGTCAAACTGAATGTCCAGCAGAATTCTCAGTCTCACCATTGTCCTGAAGATAAGAGTATCAGAGCACTTCTGCTCTAGAATTGACCCTAGATCTCACTAAGTTCAACTCTCCCACTTTGCAGATCTGCAAGGTGAAGGCCAAAGTAGAGATGGTTTTGCCAAGTGTCACATAGGACCTAAGACATATTCCTTACTTCTGTGGTGCCCAGCTCCCAGGCCTAGGCTGTGGAACGGGACCCAGCTGTGGCCTGTGAGAAACTGAGCCACACAGCATCATCGCCTGAGCTTTCCCTCCTGTCTCCCTGTTCCCAATCCATGGAAAAATTATCTTCAATTGAAACTGGTCCCTGGTGTTGCCATAAGGGTCTCACGGAAAAGTGATGTTGTGAAGAATAAGCACGCGTATTGAAATTGTGTTTTAAATAAAGGTGACCATCTGCTTGCTCAGGCAAAAATGGCCAGCTTCCTTTATTTGCTCTTGGTTTATATAGGCAATCTTGTGCATGCGCACTATACAGCAGTGACCTCATTAACATTCATTACAATCCCTCTACACATGCCCATTGGACATCAGTGACTTTGTTAATCCATTTAAACATATTATGACCACCTGCCCTGTAAGTAGCTCCTCCCTGGTAATCTGATAATCCACCCACCATACACCTTTAAGCATAATCCTTTCAATATAACCTGGTTTAACATAACTTAATGAAGAACATGTTGTCAGTTATTATTTTCTTTGTTCTTATCTGATGAAGCCTGAGGCTATGGGGGAAAGAGATGATTTGAATGTCTGTTCTATTAACCATGCCATTTGGAGGCAGTTACTTCAAATTTAGCAAAGCATAGAGAAACTTCTTGGGTATACAGGAGTTTGTGTGTCAACCTCTGCTCCCATGTAGGCCTTAAGTCAGGGGGGTTTTGCTGGAGCCTTTTATAAAGGAATTCTTAGGCTGGACTTCTCAAAAGCCTTTCATGAGCCCAGGTTTCATCTGTGCCAATACCTGTTTGATATTACCATTCCCAGACCTGTCAGCAAGCAACCTTCATCACTTACCACAGATCAGGAACCCAGACCCATCAGTAAGCGACCTTCGTCACTTACCACAGATCAGGAAAGGTTACTACATTTCTAGACCTGTCAATAAGTGACCTTTGTCACTTACCACAGATCAGGAAAAGTTACTGATGGGTATCTGGCCAGTTTTCCAAAGGGCTTTTTCATAGGCCTTATAAAGTCAACCTTAATTCCTTGACGCAGTCTGGAAATGCTATTCCAGCCAAAGCCTTGGTCATGTTAGGCCCACAACTAACCTGGCCACATGGGATTCTGCCTCAGTTTCTTACAAGTATGCC